>CAIGRH010255442.1:2531-19117 GCA_903798295.1 Fraxinus nigra | reverse complement strand
CAAACGTGCATTGCACGTTGTTTATACCTAGTAACTTAATAAAGTTGAAAATTGAACAAAGTTCATGTTACAAAGCGTGATTTAATTCATAGGCATCCAATAAGTCAATTTTTGCAACCTACTATCGTCAAGCGGGTCTATTTAATAGCACTAATAATGGAACTAAAAATGGTCCAGCCCTTTTAATTATGCATAGTATTAAATAGTATCCATGGAGTATTTTCTTTAATACCACTCATAATTAAGTTATAATGGTCAAAACCTCTTAATTTATTATAATTTAAAGGGTACTACTACACGTACATATTGTGGTGTTCATAACGGCGTCCACCTCTCACATGGAGAGGGACCCACTTCAAATAAAATATAATATATTCGAAGTGGATTTCCTCCATATGAGGGGATGGACACCTTTATGAACACCACGTTATGTACAAGTGGCATATTCCTAATTTAAATAATTTTGTGACTGAAAACCTTTCAAACCGCACATTATGACTTTGTGAAGCCAAACATGTAATTTTAAACAACATTATCGAGTCCCTTTTCCTTGTACAGAATGTTTTCAAAAACGTTATTTAATTAGAAGCATTAATTCAACTAATAAGAGAATAAAAATATTTTGTTTGTAGCTAAAAGTTAACCCTAGCCAATTTAAGATTTTTGCTAGCACTCTCGAAAATATCTTTACTTCGAATGATCTACCAAGTAACTTGACCTCAAACCACTATTTATCGTCAAATTATGGAGGATTACATAATCCATCAAAACTTGTATATTGTATTACTATTACTATTCACTGTCTTCGGTGGGCAAAATAACCTTAAAAGCCAATTATGTATTTTTCCGACCATCCCAATTTAAATCTCCGGCCAACACCTTGGTCCAAATCTTCTTTTATTATTTTCTTCTCAAAAGATTAAGAGGTTCAAAATAATAAATTTCTTATAAAAGAACTCAAGAACCGTCCTTGTGTCTAGCTGGCAGCGACGAATCCAGCACCCGGCGAGCTCCAGCGGCCACCCATGCTGGATTCGCCGGCATTCAATTTTTTTTTTTCAATGTATTTATTTATTAGAATATGTAAATTTAATTTCCTTTTGCTCACATGATGCTATGATATGAAGTTGGTTAGAGTATCATTTAAGTGAATGGGAGTCTTGGGTTTGAATATTAACTATAGCAATCCCTTTTAAAATTATTTTAGCTTAATATTTTTCATCATTTTTGAGCATATGGGCATTATAAAAACCGTTGAAATTGGAAGATTCAGCATGTGATCATCGTTAGAATTATGAAACACTTGATCACTATAGCATTTGGTGAATGTTGACATTTAATGTAACAAAAATCTATATGATCTTTTATCAAGTAATAGGTATAGTCATTTTTTCTGTTAAGAGTGAAATTATTAGCATATTGAAACAAGAAAGTAAATAATTGAACTTGTTTTTCAAATTTCAAATTGTTACTCATTAAATATTATTAGACTGGTAGATAACATATAGCCACACTCACAATTCAAATTACAATATAAGTAATTTCAATTCACGATATTTGTTATTATTGCGGCCATCAACGATCGTCTGTGCTCACTCAAAATCTTGGATCCGCTACTAATAGCTCGTGGAACTTTTGTTTGTGCTTTATCAACACAAAGCAATGACATTGCATTGATTCCTTTATTTATAATTATAGTGTTTTCTTAAATTAATTTTCTTTTATTTTCTATTACATTAAAATGTTAAGTTCGGTCATATGCAAATAAATTGTTGAATTGATGGGAGACGACAACCGTTGAATTGATGGGAGATGACGGGATTGTCAGGAAAAGTAACCTAAATCCTTACACGTTAATTCACATGTTTTTATTTTTACATAATGTGGGATTTATCTCTCAATAAGCTCCCGTTGATTTATATATTTATCTTTGTATGATGTGAAATTTATGCACCCTCAATATATGTTGATTTATAATTTTATCTTTATATGATGCGGGATTTAAGTAAAATTTGGTTTGTTTAAAGTTCAAACTGGTATTTTTAATTTCCCTTCCACAACTGTATCCTGCTTCCAAACAGAATCTGACCGTCCATACTAGCTTTTTACAGTTGCAAGAAACCCGCAGCATATCCGCCCAACAAAATCTAATCTAAGACAAACCTAGTGTCTTTTTTCTTTTATTTTTCCTCTTTTCTTCATATATCACTAGGAAATAGAAGTTGCAATAAAATATTTAAAAAAAGGGGGAATTACTGAAACAAACAAAAGCTGGGCAAAACAGCTTTATAGAAATCGAAGGTCAAACTCAGGAAAAGCTCCAAAAGGCAAAGCATGTAAAGTACGATCGTTTCTAACACGAAGGATCTAGAAAAAATGAACTCACCACTCCCTACTAAAATCAACAGACATTTACACGTACCACTGAACTTTAACAACATTGGCCAAGAAAGAAATACAGGAAAACTCACACGAGATTTTCTAGTGATCGGACGGTTGTTGTTCCGATCTAAATTGATTGCAAACTCTTATCATTTTTGCTTCAGTTAACTCAAAATTCGAATTCGTCCAACTCGACTATCAAACTAAATACAATTAAAAGTCTCGGAATTTTGTGATTGCGTTAGATTCAAAAACTACATATGTTTACAATAAGGTCTGAGAAGAAAGACAATCAATCAGAATCAGAAGAAACATCATATCTCCCTTCACTAGTACATCATATATGTAAACAAAGATTTAGCACTCTTAGACATAAATCCATTTTTGAAGTAACATTTTCTGGACAACAAAATAAAGACACACTATTAGATTCTTGAAATACATGTAGAGGTGTCAATGCACCATGAGAATTCAAGCATTCTGCACCTTGGCAGAGAAGAGTCCAAGTGCATCATGATACTGAAAGATATCAGAGAGTATTCCAGAAGGTGTAGCCTGAAGGTTGGACGGCAAGTCACTGTATACCGGAGTAAAATTGGATTCAATACCAAACGAAGTGCTGTTTAAGTTGTGAAACTGCTGGGGAATTCTTTGGCTTTCATAGTCAAAAGACTTCTTCACGTTCTCCAGTGATTGTTTTGGAGTAAATTCAGTCGCCGAAAAGGAAAATGATGGTGGTGGATCAGCCTTCACCGCAGTAGGTTTTGGGAAAAACCCATGTAAGGCAGAGTCTAATAAGCCGGAATCAGACTTCTCCAAGTGGAAAAAATCCATGCAGTCAGCTTGATCAACGGTGGTGATGTGATTTCTTGATTGAAACCCTAAACAAGATGACTGATCAGGGAGACTCAAATTTGAACCATCCCTAAAGCTCTGATCAGAAACTATGGTTGCATTAACAGTACTGGATTGAACAGTGGTATTACACGACAGATTCGCCAAAGATGAGGCCATGAATCCATTGTTAGGGTTTACAGAAGACGAACTGAAAATGGGAATTTGTTCATAAGAATGTAAAGATGAGTTGTTTGAACTGGAGTTGAGTAAATCACGAAGAAGCAGTATGTTAAGAGAATTGCTTCTCTGTGTTTCAGCTGATGAAGAAGATTCATGGAAGTCGACAGGATTAGGGTTTGATGAAACAAATTGGCGAGAAGTCAAGTCCCAAATGGAGGGCTGAGATGATTTCTTGAAGCTATATGGAGGGATAAGATTATCCGCCGTGTGCATCGGAGATGTAGGGTAAACAAAGTTAGTTCTAGCTTTTACACCGCGCATGGCTCTGGCGGCACAGTCATAGGCACACGCCGCCTCCTCCGCCGTGTCGAAAGTTCCTAGCCACCGCCTCTCTTTCGACTGAGGGTCCCTTATTTCAGCCGCGTAACGGCCCCATGGACGGCGGCGGACACCTCGGTACCTCATAGTGCCACCAGATGTTGAACCGTCTTTCAATGATCTCTTGTTGGTGGTAGCGGTGGTGCACCTCTTTGGAACGGCGGAGGTGGGAGGAAGTTGGTCGTGTTCCTGCATTTGTGGGTGGGAGCCATTAAGCCTCCTCAATGCCTCTTCCATTTTCAATTAATTTTTGGACAATAATTTACAAAAGAATCAAATTCCTGGTAGAGCCGTTTTGGACTAGGTTTTATGAAGACTTCAGTTTGCACCTGAAACCGTGTGATAAAGTGTGGGGTGGAGGATGAATTTATAGCCAGAATTTACACTTCTTGCAGTGTTTGTTTTGAGTTATTTAATGTCCTCATAATTATTTTATTTAAATAATAAAATCACTTCATGTGGACACTACAAAATCAATATATTATAATTTGAATTTTGTGTTTGACAAATTTATTTTTTATTTTACTAAGCAAATATATGACTCAAGTTTTTGAATGAATATTATATGATTCCAAGCTTGAGCAAGTCTCGATTAACTCTATCATCGGAAATTAAGACATTTGAATGAAATGAACATTTCAAGTTTCAATGGCACCGGCAAATTAAGAACAAAACCTCCTACCATGTGAAAATAGTTTTCCATTTGGAATAAGTTCCTTGTATGGGAGATGGTCGGTTTACGATAGCAGTCTTTGATCGGATGTTTTAAATTTGGTTTTTTGCCAAACTACAATTAAATATTGTCATCTAGCAAATCTTTTCGTACATCTAGCATAGTTCTTTTTATTATTCTCAAGAGATCATTTTCACTATGGTCTTAGCTAAACACGTTGGAAAGTCGAGGGATAAAGTCAAAATTAACTCGACTTGTTGTGGTTGTCAATGATCTAATTTTTTTATTTTTTTTGAAGTTTTCGAGTAAATCCATCAATAAAAAAATTATCTAACCGATAATAATTTGTCATGATTTCTTGTATCAATTTAATTATTAATCAATGACACTTTTTTTTTTTTTTTGGGGAAAAATCCTTGAGTTTGCAATAGTTGTTATGATATCAAATTTACACAATAATGGAAGGGATTAAACTAAAGAATTAGCTTGTATTATGCTGTATTAGTTTGACTTAATTTGTCCCACACTGCGCAAGTATCCTAATTCCTATATATCTAGATAGATTTTTCAATAAAAAGTATAGGGTAGTTGAATGTAGCAAAGGAAAGACCGGACCAAATTGTAATGTAGAAGATTGATTTCGATTTTAAATAGAATTAATGACTTTGAATTTAAAATTACATCATTTTACTCATAGAACACAAGTTTGAATATGCTAAAAAGTTATTCGATTGTTCTACATGTATTTTGAGATATGATGTATTCCAAAAAAAAAAAAAAAATGTTATTCTTTTGTTTTATATTTATTTTTTTTTTTTATTTTTTCCAAAAAAAAAAAAAAAATTCATCACTCTCTTTTTGACACTTCTTCTGTATGTAAATAATTATGTACAAAAAATATTATTCAAAATTCTTTTTCTTCAATTTCATTTCTAAAGTGACGATCAACTTAAATCTGATCATTAAAAAGTATAATTCTCAAATTGGAACAAGGAAATTTTTCCGATAAACAATTATTCAAGAGTTTTCTTCCTTGTAACTTTGATACGCAAAAAGGTAAACGATCAAATTGAACTTTCGTCATTTTTAAAAAAATAGTTGGAAGACCGGTAATGAAATTTCCATTTTCTCCAATCAATCAGATCGATTCTTATACGTTACCGCGATTTCAAGTTCAATTAGCAAAATTTATTTTTGTTCAAGTTCAATTTGGAATATTCTTCTTTATCCTTTTTTTATTTTTATTTTTTGGTTGAATTTGGAATATAGTTATTTCTAATATCTGGCACGCGGATTGTAATATTCCAAGAATTTACTGTCCTTAATTGCTTTCTCTTTTCTCTCGAGGTAACTTTCTAATTATTTGCCTTTTCTTTTACGATGAAAAAATGTAAATGCACCAACTACTTGTTTTTGTATATTTCAATTTAATTTCTTGGAATTCTGCCTGCATCTGTTCTGGCCAATCACAGAATGAGACTATCCAATATCAACTACCTAGTTATTTCGTGCCATCCTAAATAAAGTAACATCAATAACTAGGACAACACATTTATAATTATCTGTGAATATATTTGTCTGTAAAAATTAAAATTAATAAATTTTAATGAAGTTTAAAAGTATTTTTCGACCGTTATACAAATACTTGTTTGATAATTTTACGTTTTCAATTTGTCCACTTATTCTTTATTTTCTTCATTCATGATTTCTTAAAACTTTTAAATTAAGAGTAAGTTTTAGAACTTTATCGATCGCACCAATTATGGAAATATATATGAATCTCGAAAAAAGAAATTGTAATATTGCAGACTATTAAAAGGAAAAGAAAATAATTTTTATCGAATGTACTCATCAATCGAGTTAAATATCACGTATAAAATAAATAGTGAACTAATTTTTTACAAAATGGCAATAAATAACTCTATATTTTCTACAATGTTGTCCACTAACATCCCTTACGGCGTCTCATAACAAATTTTTAATTGAAATTTCTTGAAATTATTGAAAGGAAAAAAAAAAAGGGTCAGCATCAAAACGTCCAAATCCAACACGAAATCAAAAGAATCGCGATTCTCGGGAAATAAGATTAGCAAGTGTGATTTTTTGCCATTTTCAAGGAATTCGCCTTCTCTGAATGATTACACTGGCGGCGCACAGATTTTGTCTCTCCTACTTCGGTGCACTGATACTCTTTTATATTTCATTTATTAGGTAAAATTTGTTTTTATTTTTGAATTTTTCTGAATAATCCTTTTATTGGTACAGGTATATGTTGTGTCTTTAATTAGTTTTTTTTGTTGTTAATAGCAGTAATTATTATTAGGGTTTGAAAACCAAGGGGTGTTATCTTCTTCACATGGAATTGTCTGCAGATAGGGTTATTAAGGGATGTGATTTAGGGTTTCTGTTGGCAGATAGAAACTAAAAGTTGTCAGATAAAAGGAAGGAACATTGTCTCTACATTGTATCCATTGTTGAAAAACTTCAATTATTGAATTTATTTTCCTTAGGAAATAATTAAGTTTTGAGAATATTAGCATCAAGCTATTTATCTTCAAGAGCAAGGTTTTAAGTCCCCAATTTATATAAATATGTATGTCTAGGTTTCATATGTGATAGAAATAGTCGATGTAAACATTGAAATTGCAATTGACTTCACATAATCCAAATTTGGAAGGTAAAAGTGTCAAACCACTTAAAATTATGTTCTTCATGCTTAAAGCCACGAGAAAGTCGTGTACAATTTTAACTTCAATTCTTACTATTTCTATATCATCGTGATTAGATTAACATATTTGAATTCAGCGAAAGATTCAAAACCTCATTTTTGGAAGTTATTGTTGTCGATAAAACTAGCATCTCAACTCAATCTCAAGTTGGAAAGGCTATCATTAAGTTGTCTCATCGTAAGATGATTGAAATCGAGTAGTCTCAGTATGATACATGTCGATAGGCAATCACATAATAATGAGCTATTGTCGCGATCTAGGAAACTCGATGGACATATGTCAATGAAACTAATTACACGTGGTGTTCGTGGTCATTATGAAAGGTCTATATAGAATCTATCCATTCAATGGGAAAATGTAAGATTATTTTTACATATTAAACCTTTAAAATTCATCTCAATTACATATAAATCTTTTTTTCATTAGTCACGTCTTTTTTTACACCGAATTTGGAGATGGATTGGGACATCCCCATGTCCCAATCCTCTCTCTGTAGACCAAAAATAAAACGAAATACCATAGTTAGTAATTACAAACTTAAAAATTTACAATTGATCTCATTATTTTATATTTATTGGCTATTAATGAATCGTACAGTACAAAAATATATAATATAGACAACGTCAAGTTTATAAAGAATAAAAATTAGTTTGTCTTCATTGTCGAAGGTTTGTATACACAACTTAATGGTGGCAATCAAGCCAAATAGCTCGTTGGTTCGTCGACTCAGCTCAGAAAAGCTTGGCCTATGAACGGCTCGGACTCGTTTTGGGACGATCTCAAGCACAAGCTGAGTGTGTAGCTCTATGGCGATAGCTGCTCGTGGACGAGCCCACGAGCCAAGCTTGTTTAGGTTGCCCACAAGCTGGGCTCGTGGCTCGCCTTTAACAATGACTGTTTGGTTACTTTTTAAAGTTTGTGACCGTTTGACAAAACGATTACAAACTTTGAACTTTGAAAAAGAGACTTTGGAGATCTTTGAATTTTTTGTTTTTCTTCTATAAAATATCTCAAGACTTCACCATTTTTTTCATACTCTCTCCGTTCCAATTATGTAGGCTGGGTTTCCTTTTTCTCTTGTCCCAAATATATAGACATGTTTTCTAATATAGAATATTTTAATGTGTTCATTTACCAATATATCCTTATTAAATTTTTCCCACTTAATGTGCCAACTTCTTGAAATCATCCAAATATACACATTTCTCACTTTTTGAAAACATTGAACAACTATCATTTCTTCTTCTTCTTCTTCTTCTTCTTTATTAATTCCAACTATAATTTAGTTTTACATACTGAAAATTAAATAAGGGTAAATTAGGAAAGATTTTGGTAAAAATTAATTTTCCAATGATATTAAAGAAGTTTTCTTAATCCGTGTGAAAAACTAAACAAGCCTATATAATTGGAATGGAGGGAATACACTTTGGGAAGGCCAAAGAACTCCTTTGCTTTCTTAGTAATGTGTTGTTAAGAAAATATTATACATATGGTCCCTAATTTACTCTTCATTTTGTATTTGGGTCTATCTAATTTTTTCAACAAACAATCTTCAACTTTAAGCTTTTGTACCAAGTAGATCACCATAGATAACTCCATCCAATATTGCTATGAAGAGTTCCATTAAAGATAATAATTAAATAACTAAATATCTTGTTTCTCCATTAATCTAAACTTTTCAAGCAAAGTGATTTAATATGATACTAGTTCATAAAAAGAATTGTTCTAGTGCATTGCTACCCATTTAAATTTAAAAACTATTGTGTTAGTTCGTAAGTAAATCTAGCTTGTATGTTGAGGGAACGTATTAAAAACATTTAAATAAAGCAATAAAAAACCCACATAATTATAACATGTTCAAGATTGAAAAGATAAAAAGATATTGAAATAACACAAACGTTGCTCCACTGTACTCCTCTTCTTGTCGCCCTTCTTCCACCATCTAGTACCAAGCACCAACCCCTCGACTATCCACTTTTTTCCGAGTAGCCCAATTTCTGTATAAATCCATTAGTTATCCGGTGTCTAACTGACATGATATTTTATTAGTAATTTTCTAACTTAAGTAGAAATCAGTGTTATAGTCGAATTCAAAATTTGCAAGTACAGCCTACATGCAATATAATCAAATATTCACTATCCACATGACACATAAAATACAAATCAATAATGTCAAAATCATGTGCAATGCACGCGTTTCTAACTTTTTATTTTAGTATAATCAATTATAGTTAACTGAAGTAGATTAGCAGCTGATTTAAGACATGACATCAAGTTTTAGGACACTTATTATTGTATGACGTGAGTTCATGTACCCACATCATAAATTATTGCATCTTAACAATTTTCTTCCCTTATCTTCTTTTGGAGTCATTTATTATTTTATAAAAAAGTGAATTAATTTTTTTCTTTTGGAAAATAAAATGACCTCATTTATAAATCCTAGAAGATGCATATGATTTCAAACTCAGTAGAAAATGTTAAAAATAGTATCAAAATAGTCCGCCATTCGGTAAAAAGTAGTGACTATCAACTAACACATTAAAATGAAGAAAATAGATTCAAGTAGTTAAACTCAAGTCACGTTTGACAGACTTATACTTCTTGTAAAAGAACAGCATGAGAAAAATACTTTAGGCTAAATTTTTCTAAAAAATTTTATATCCTATTTGATTTGGATTAAAATTCAATTAAAATCTTAAATCAAAGTCAACAATTAATTTTAACTACACATTTCAATTGACTCATAACTTTTCAACCACACATTTCAATAATTTTTTTTATCAAAATCTACTAAAAATCTGACTTTAATCTCTACCAAACAGAAACTTATTCAAACAGGTTTAAAAACAACTTCTCAGTATCAGAAGAAGCTTTTGACTTTTCAAAAGACTTGCCAAAATGGGCCATTAAATCTTATTAAAATGAAACTTGATTTGTTGATTGATACCTACACCTCAAATTCATGGCTAAAAAAGATAACAATATAATTGCAAGATTTTCCACAACTAAACATTCATACTCAGCAAACTTAAAACAGATTCTCTGCAACTAATCCACTGGAAAATTATTAATTGTATATTGAATGACCTTTTGAAAAATAATAATAAGTTAAGATAGAAAAAAGCCAATTACACATATACAAGTCGAGATGATATATTATATACATTGTACCATTTGGATCCATTCAACTAGGGATAAACTCAAAAATATAAGAAAAAAATCAAGGGGAAAACAAATACTATGAGAATCTTTGTACTAATGCTAGAATATCACAATTTACAACAGCATCACAAGATAACAATCTGCAAAAGAAATTACATCCAAAAACCTGTGAGATGTACAACTAGAATGCCCTTTCAACATATTCCACAACGACGAGGTTTAAGTCCTAAAATGCTAGTCGTCTTTTCGCCTAAGTTCGTCAGCATTTTCACATCTCAAATCATATAACCACTGCAATATCTAACCCCCACCAACCCCACCTCAGATTGAATGACTTTTCCAAGTACAGCCGAACAACTTCAATATGAAAAAAGGGGTATTGGAAACGGAAAGGCTTGATTACCTCGAGCTCGAAAACGACAAGTTTGCTAACATGACCAATATTTGCAGTAGCAAGTAGGAAATGTTAAGGTTGTTAGTCCTATGCGCTAGTCGTGACATGGCCATGAGCTTCACCAGACGCACTGGAAGCGCCTTAGCTATAGTTGACATTGCTGCCACCATAGTAGTTCATACCACCTTTACTAAAAGAGGCATCACTTCGAAAATCATGACTGCCATATTGTCCTCCCCCATGACAGATTTTCCAATAGGATTGAGCTGCGAATTGAGACCGTAACTTAAATTTTATTTAACTCTTTATCGAATAGTCATTTTTAACTTTTGTATAGCTAAAGTCTTTTAAAAACTTGAAATTAAAGTCAAATAAAAGACTTTAAAAAATAAAATAAAAAAATTAATAAAGCACGCTTAGAAAAGACAAAAGAGTGACAATTTAGTCGTTTAGGAATTGAAAAAAAAATGCCTCGGTGTAAAGCGAGACGTTTTGTCCGAGCTTTGAGACTAGAAGAGCTTTTAATTAGAACAGTGATTTTACATGGAAAAAAGATCGAAGTTCCTTTTAGTCGACTAATTACCTTTAGACATCCTTTACCTATCTCTAACTACAGAAAAGATCATCGTAAATCTGAATATCATCTGCAATCGCAATCAATTCTAACAGCCGAAACCCGTCTCCAAAACCGAAATACCCAATACAGAAGTTTATTTTTAGACATTTCCCATTTTCCCATTTGTTTTAAGATATTGGAAATAGAAACAAATGTTTTATTCAATGATTGACATCTTGTCATTTTAGGCCCTTGACCAACTCAGCTGAAGATGTGCATAGCAAAAAGGCATCAAACTGAAACCTACACTGCATACATTCTCTCTATTATGTGTCTTTACGTCGTAACACAGACCTTAAAATCTCAATAATTGGTTATCATACACTAACATAACCAAAAAAGCATGTCAAAATTACAGAAATTGAACAATAATGTTCTCATAACGGCAGTATTACATTTAGCAATCAACATCACGTAGTAATACACAAGAAAAATTATAAATTCTCTGTCTATTCTTTGATCGTTGTAAAAATGTGTACACGGTTCATTAAACCAATGCTCGAGGTAGGCTTCATACTGAATATTGTCATCACATCTAAATTTTGCTTGCACCTGTAGAGAAAATCAAGGCACGAGTCAATCGCTGTCATTCTTTTATCAAGTTCAACTTCCTCCTGTCAGACGCCAAAAAACAGTACCAGAATTGTATATCAAAATGAATACTGTGTTAACCATTTAGAGCAACAAAATGGAATGTGAAGCCTGGAAGCCAGAAAACATGGAGTACTTTTTTGAAACACAGCGTAGAACACGACTAAAGATCAGCAAGATTTTTTAACTTATTTCTCATATTTAGGGCTTGTTTGGCAATGCTTTTGAAGTAAAAAAGTTACTTCTGAGACTAAAAAACTGCTTTTGAACCTCTTTAAATAATTTTCTGGAAGTGCTTTGTTCGGCTACAATAGCTTTTAGAGGAATCTCTTCTACAAAAAGAAAAAGCCGTGCCAAATGTCAAACCTGAAGGCAGAAGAAGCACAAGATACTAACCAGAATTAAATTTAATCAATTCTACGATTCAGACAGCCACTATATATAAAGAGAACTTCCTAGGATACCCTTCTTGATACAAACAACATAGGTTCTCAATACACGACGCCCAACTTGAGATGTTTTGGATGTGGAAGGGCTCACATCTGATCAGACCTTACAACTTCTTTCCTCCCCGAACCCCCATCCAGAAAAGGAAAAATAGAAATGTAACTTTATTTGTATTCAACCACACCTTCGAAAAGCTCGAGTTATTACAGAGGGAACACATACATGTATCTAAATTTAGTTTTCATCCTGCTTGGTCACATTCAGGTCTGATTATTCTTTAATTAAAAGTCCGGCATATGCACAATTTTCATTAATGGGTGACCTCTTAAGGCGATACTTGAATTCAAGCCTACTCTAGTACCTCGTTAAACCACATCATATAGACTGTTAGAGAGAGGACGCACTCATTTAATTTAATCTTCAATTTAATCATATACATTCACAATTCATCTTTCTTTCCTATAACTAAACTTGTGTTTTCCAACTATGAGTAAGGTTGATTAAAGATTATAAATAACTAGAACTAGCTCCTCCTGAAAGGTTTCTTTTAAAACAATCAATTTCTTCTTTTCCTTTTTGCCATAACATAGAGTAAAAACAAAATGTTTACCTTATTGAACACCTAAAACAATCAACAATTAATTAATAAAAAGGTGAGAAGTTATTAACTCAAAATGTCTATTACAAACAAGATCAGTGGACATTTATAAATAGTAAATAGCCTATATTCAAAGTACAAACTAGTCGAACGACAACCTGTCTTATTCTTCTCCCATTCGTTAAATCCATGAAACTGATACGCAATACACTCGAGAATAGTATCAATGTTTGAAAATCAAGATCTTGTTGCGCAAGGCTGCTAATGAATGGTAGAAGTAGTACCTTCACTAATCTTCTATTAACTTAATAACTCGAAACTCCTACCCCTATTCTGCTTTTAAAAAAACTATAGTCAGAGGTAAAATCATGCAAGCATGTTACCAAGTCAATTCATGTTACCAAGTCAATTCATGCCAATTGCCAACTCACGATCTACAATGAATAACAAAATCATCCGAACAAAATAATCAACTAATTAATAAATTATCCAGGAAAATGATCATCTTAGCCAATTAATTGGTCGAGTGTTTTGGAATTTAATCATATGTTACTCGGACCTTGCTATGAGTACATAAATTTTCACATAATGGTTTACATAATTACAAGTGGCACATATTCAACCTTTAATTCAAATCTCANTAATCTTCTATTAACTTAATAACTCGAAACTCCTACCCCTATTCTGCTTTTAAAAAAACTATAGTCAGAGGTAAAATCATGCAAGCATGTTACCAAGTCAATTCATGCCAATTGCCAACTCACGATCTACAATGAATAACAAAATCATCCGAACAAAATAATCAACTAATTAATAAATTATCCAGGAAAATGATCATCTTAGCCAATTAATTGGTCGAGTGTTTTGGAATTTAATCATATGTTACTCGGACCTTGCTATGAGTACATAAATTTTCACATAATGGTTTACATAATTACAAGTGGCACATATTCAACCTTTAATTCAAATCTCACACTTTCACATCAACTACCGGATAATTGACACATCACATTATGTAATCCTTTATGTACATAAATTATGTACAACAAGAATTATCCATGTTACTCATATCCCATCGTCTGTGAATCCACCTAAGCAATAAGGTCACGAGGTTGGTAGTCCTCACTTCTTCAGTGTGTAGTGGTCATAGCTCTCGAGACTAATCCTTTATTCAGAAGTATATTGGACATTCCAAAATTGTATTAGATACACGCACCTTACAATTGTTTGCCTCCATCACTCACTGTGTAATCTCACTCCTCTCAGTCTGTGTTACACTTGAAAGATTAGGACAACTTAGTACAAGTATAAACACCAGA
This sequence comes from Fraxinus nigra, assembly GCA_903798295.1. Taxonomy (NCBI): domain Eukaryota; kingdom Viridiplantae; phylum Streptophyta; class Magnoliopsida; order Lamiales; family Oleaceae; genus Fraxinus; species Fraxinus nigra. Next base: position 4,808 of record CAIGRH010255442.1, on the reverse strand, counting down.
ATCCAAAATACACAAATAACCTGCGAACACAATCCACAATCCAAAACCATGACAAATTAACCAGGAATATCAGCAGACAATTACATTATTCAACCTGAAAACATTATCAATCCAATAGTTCATTCAAATCCAATAATCAAACATTTTTTTTTTTTGTTTATGGACGCAATTACACACTATAAAACATAAAGACTCAATTTTTAAATCAAATTCAAACATAAAGATTGCAACTTTTACCTCAAACTGATCCTTCCAGGTAAGAGAAAGAATCTTGAATCCCTTTAACCTTGCAAGTTGGAATAGTCTCAAATTCATCCGCCGGTAGTTTTTGCGAAAGAGCACCCACATAAAATTCAATCATCCCATTCTCTTCATCAACATCAATCCCAGTAACAGAAACCCATAAGAAGAATTTCTTAGCCTGAATGCCAGAAACTTCAGAAACTTTCCCAAATCCCAATTTCCCTTTAATGATTCTATCATAGTACACAGATTGACCATTGAAATTAACATAACATGGGTTTGAACTGAGTTCAATGGTGAAGGAACTGTCAACGGCGGAGAGAGTATAGGACTTAATGTTTTGTGGGAGAAGACCCTTTGGGAGATTGTATAATGGGAGTAGGTCATGGACATCTGTGGCTGAAAAAGAGAGGTGGGTTAGCGAGAGAAGGCAGAGAGAGAAAATTGCTACCTTTTCCATTGATAATACACGGAAGATGCATGTATGTATATCTGTATATATAGCTCCGGTAAAGGCAAATGATTGGTGAGGTAGTAGACGTAGAGAATACTGGTGGTTGGTCTGCAATTTTCTTTTGGTTTAGACATGATTGCACTACGGGTCCCCAATCCATTGCTCTAGTTACCAACTAAGTCCTTAACATTTAAAGATGAGTGCAAGTTGGTTCAGAAAAAGACTCGAGAACTACGTGATAATTAAATGGAGATTTTGCAGTATTTGGGACTAAGTTACATTTATACTGAGAATTTGAAGATTTGCTTACTTCTTTTTTAAAGATGGGGACCAACTTGCAAATGAAGCAATACATTGGAGTTCAACAATGAAAATTTTCTTTGATTTGTAATTTGTTTATCTCCATTTGGGGAGCAGTAGTAGAGATGAATAAAACACAAAGTAGCATATTCGAGGTTTGATTGGATCTCAAGTCTAATACAAAAGTTAATTATATTCATACCATATTTTAGATTCCTTTTTATTTTTATTTTTTTGGCACTTGTACCAACCTTCAATTAATCAGCATCGAGTAACTTTATTCTTTCAACATGCAGACTGACTTGCATGATACAGTTAAATATCCCTCGCCTAGCCATTGTACCATTTGACTCACTTGTCCAATTGCCTCGTCTAAAGCACAAGGATTGTAATCCACCAGTCTCTAGACCGGAAAAGATTCATTCCACTTGCTCAAGCCTCCCTCTGTAAACATATGCACGATTGCAAGTACAAATGCATAGCTAATATATAGCAGTATTCAAGGTATATACTGCAGAATCCATTCATCGTACACAAATGATCACAAAATTTTACATGGAATTTAGCCTTAATTTACTGTATAGCAGCTTGATAACCATGATAACTGGTTATTTTTTTAAAAGTTCGACTAATGAGATTCGTACATCAGTATATGCAAATCTCTTTTCAAGCATAACAGAGCTAGAGCTAGAGCTAGAGCTATATTACATATTCTCTCATTTACGTGTACAATACACACTCAACATTGGGTTCTCGAGTGCATATTAGATCCTGACTTCCCTCTGCTTCCTTGCACATATTTGGCATGCACTACTCAGTAATAAGCATCGGGATATCATCCACGGGAGCCTGGAGCTGTTTGCAGAAAGAAAATCATCATGAGTACAAGGAGGACTAACAAAGAATTAACTGCATGACAAAAACAGCAGGTTCAGATAGAAAGAAGAGCCAGACCAATGTTATAATTATGGAAAGGCAGTATATTTTGTCAAATTTTCAAAATACAGTCTGATATGGGTAAAAGAACCGGTCGAGCCAGAGTTACTCAACTCAGTATTGGATAGAAGTGAATCGCCTTTCTAATATCAACAATATAATGAATCTGGAGCACAACAATAGTTCAAAGGAAGCAGGCATCTAATGATCTACTCAAGTCTCTCAATTTTATAGTCAAATGTCAGATCACGTGGCAGTTAAATATACTGTCTCTCTCTTTGGATTACGTCACCCTAGATTCCTACACTGTATAAAGAAGTGTGAGGGTTTTTTTTTTTTTTTTT
>CAIGRH010255412.1:0-12376 GCA_903798295.1 Fraxinus nigra | reverse complement strand
CATGTCATACAACAATCAACCTAAATATAACGCTACACATTTTATCCCCATGCATGAAACTTGCATATGCGTAAATCATATAACTTTCAAACTAAAAAGATAAAACTTACTGGCAGGTAGAATGCGTCGTGGCAGAATTAAAATATCAGGTTGGAGATCTGGAGTTACATCAACATGATATGTTTTTAAAATTGGAACTCCATCACTCGGTATAACTAGAGAAAATATTGCCATTGCAGTATCAGCATGTGGATGAGCAGCAGCACTGGTGGATATGAGTTGTTGGCCAAACGGAGAATTTTGCTTAACGAAAGGGTTGAATACAATTTGTGCCCAAGAACTTGAGCGTTCCTGGAACACATGCAAAGAATGGGAGCAGTCTTAAAGTACTGCCCCATTAAGTTCAACAGCAACAGTGCATCGTGAGGAATCATGTGGGCTATCTCTTATTATCCTATGGTTGGGGAAATTGAAATTTATATTTTCACACCATTCACGCAACTTGATCTTATACAAAATGAAAATGTTTTCTTTTTTCTTCAAAAGATAAGACTGTAAAAGATAGGAGAATAAGAAATAGCAAAGAGTTTATTTTTCCTTGGAACCTTTCCTTCGAGATCGGACTACGAGAATGAAGGTAGTAAAAGAGTTAGTTTTTACAATATGGGACTACAATTATGGTGGACATGCACAAAAATGGTTTGTCGTTAGGGCTAGAGTGGAAGATTCTTTTTTTTCGATTTTTAAAAATAAAGTAGACTAATATCTCTTTAAAGGATAAATGTTTCCAATTATTGTTTCCAATGTTTCATTCCACTGTTCGTTGAAGGGTGTCGCCGCAATGAGTAATTTTTTCATTCCAATTTTTCATTCCACTGTTCATATAACTTTCAAACTAAAAAGATAAAACTTACTAGCAGGTGTAATGCGTCGTGGCAAAATTAAAATATCAGGTTGGAGATCTAGAGCTACATCAACATGATATGTTTTTAAAATTGGAACTACATCACTCGGTACAACTAGAGAAAATATTGCCATTGGAGCATTAGCATATGGATGAGCAGCAGCACTGGTGGAAAGGAGTTGTTGGCCAAACGGAGAAATTTGCTTAACAAAATGGTTGTATACAATTTATGCCCAAGAACTTGAGCATTCTAGGAACACATGCAAAGAATGTGAGCAATCTTAAAGTACTGTCCATTAAGTTCAACATTAAGAGTGAATCGCGAGGAATCATATGGGCCATCTCTTATTATCCTATGGTTGGGGAAATTGAAATTCATATTTTCACACCATTCACGCGGCATGATCTTATACAAAATGAAAATGTTTTCTTTTTTCTTCAAAAGATAGGACTGTAAAATATAGGAGAATGGGAAATAGTAAAGAGTTTATTTTTCCTTGGAACCTTTCCTTTGAGATCGGACTACGAGAATGAAGGAAATAAAAGAGTTAGTTTTTACAATATGAGACAACATTTATGGAGGACATACACAAAAATGGTTTGTCGTTAGGGCTAGAGTGGAAGATTCTTTTTTTTATCGATTTTTAAAAGGAAAGCAGACTAATAGCTCTTTAAAGGATAAATGTTTCCAATTATTGTTTCCAATGTTTCATTCCACTGTTCGTTGAAGGGTGTTGCCGCAATGAGTAATTTTTTCGGCTAAAAACTTAACCCGCTGGATTAAATCTTCAATGTTCGATTTGTAAAGAGTGAAATTAGGACGATTTTTAAGATATAACAATCGTAGGATCGCATCGGTGGTTTGGAGGTAAGCTGAGATCTCCACTGATGCTGCTGGTAATTACAGAAATGTGGGCAGTTTTGGTGGTTCTTATGGCCGCTTATAGCCAATTTCTTTATCCTTTTTTTACTATCTCGAGAGAAAACGAGGGCTTCAAAGAATTTGACATTTGGAAATCGTCGGGACAGTTATTTTGAATTTGACATTTTAAAATAGTCGGGATAGAGATTCTCAACCGACATAGTATATTTTTATGTTATATTCTCATTTCCTTTTCATTATCGTTTACAAACATCGGTCGTGTAGCCAACGGTTTTTACAGCAAATTTTTTACGTAGATAGATTACTTCATTACTTGCCGACGTTTGATTCTCGGTGTCGACGGAATGTTTCTGTTCCATTTCAAAACTCAATAAATAATTACTTTCTTTCTTGCAGTAAGAGCGATGTAAGTCAATTCAACAGCATTTGTCTTTGCCTTCTACTTAGTTTCAGCTTCAGTTCTACGAAAAGTGTCACTTTATACCAACACAATTGACAGAAATCTTATTAGTTGCATTACCTTCGTAGTTTGACTGCATTATCTCTCTGTTAGGAGGTTGGAAATTTGAACAAACAATGTCAAAGTTAAATATTCTACATTTTGTGATATTTTTCAAATCCTATCATGACATGTCATACAACAATCAACCCAAGTATAACGCTACACATTTCATCCCCATTATAAAACTTGCATATGCGTAAATCATATAACTTTCAAACTAAAAAGATAAAACTTAATGGCAGGTGGAATGCGTCGTGGCAGAATTAAAATATCCGGTTAGAGATCGGTAGTACAGCAACATGATATATTTTTAAAATTGGAACTCCATCACTCGGCACAACTAGAGAAAATATTGCCATTGGAGCATCATCATTTTGGATGAGCAGCAGTACTAGTGGAAATGAATTGTTAGCCAAATGGAGAACTTTGCTTAACAAAATGGTTGTATACATTTTGTACCCAAGAACTTGAGCGTTCCTGGACCACATGCTAAGAATGGGAGCAGTCTTAAAGTACTGCCCATTAAGTTCAACAACAACAGTGAATCGTGAGGAATCATGTGGGCCATCTCTTATTATTCTATGGTTGGGGAAATTGAAATTCATATTTTCACACCATTCATGCAGCTTGATCATAAACAAAATGAAAATGTTTTCTTTTTTCTTCAAACGATAGGACTGTAAAATATAGAAGAATGGGAAATACCAAAGAGTTTATTTTTCCTTGGAACCTTTCCTTCGAGATCGGACTAAGAGAATGAAGGTTGTAAAAGAGTTAGTTTTAACAATATGAGACAACATTTATGGAGGACATGCACAAAAATGGTTTGTCGTTAGGGCTAGAGTGAAAGATTCTTTTTTTATCGATTGTTAAAAGGAAAGCAAACTAATATCTCTTTAAAGGATAAATGTTTCGAATTATTGTTTCCAATGTTTCATTCCACTGTTCGTTGAATCTCTTTAAAGGATAAATGTTTCCAATTATTGTTTCCACTGTTAGTTGAAGGGTGTTGCCGCAATGAGTAATTTTTTTGGCTAAAAATTTAACCCGCTGGATTAAATCTTCAATGTTCGGTTTGTGAAGAGTGAAATTAGGATGATTTTTAAGATATACCAATCGTAGGATCTCGTCAGTGGTTTGGAGGTAAGTTGAGATCTCCACTGATGCTACTGGTAGTTATGAAAATGTGGGCAGTTTTGGTAGTTGTTATGGCCGCTAGTAGCAAATTTCTTTATCATTTTTTTACTATCTCGAGAGAAAATGAAGGCTTCAAAGAATTCGACATTTGGAAATCGTCGGGATAGTCATTTTGAATTCGACATTTTAAAACAGTCGGGATAGAGATTTTCAACCAATGTAGTATATTTTTATGTTATATTCTCTCTTTTTTCATTATCGTTTACAAACATCAGTCGTGCAGCAGACGGTTTTTACAGCAAATTTTTTTACGTAGATAGATTACTTCATTACTTGCCGACGTTTGATTGTCGGTGCCGACAGAATGTTTCTGATCCATTTCAAAACTCAATAAATAATTACTTTCTTTCTTGCAGTAAGAGCAATGTAAGTCAATTCATCAGCATTCGTCTTTGCCTTCTACTTAGTCTCGGGTTCAGTTCCTCGAAAAGTGTCACTTTATACCACCACAATTGACACAAATCTTATTAGTTGCATTACCTTCGAAGTTTGACTACATTATCTCTCTGTCAGGAGGTTGGAAATCTGAACAAACAATGTAAAAGTTAAATATTCTACATTTTGTGATATTTTTCAAATCCTATCATGACATGTCATACAACAATCAACCCAAGTATAACGCCACATATTTCATCCCCATGCATAAAACATGCATAAGCGTAAATCATATAACTTTCAAACTAAAAAGATTAAACTTAATGGCAGGTGGAATGCGTCGTGGCAGAATTAAAATATCCAGTTGGAGTTCTGGAGATACAGCAACATGATATGTTTTTAAAATTGGAACTCCATCATTCAGCACAACTAGAGAAAATATTCCCATTGGAGCATCAGTATTTTTATAAGCAGCAGCACTGGTGGAAAGGAATTGTTGACCAAACAGAGAAATTTGCTTACCAAAATGGTTGTATACATTTTGTGCCCAAGAACTTGAGCATTCCTGGAACACATGCAAAGAATGGGAGCAGTCTTAAAGTACTGCCCATTAAGTTCAACAGCAACAGTGAATCGTGAGGAATCATGTGGGCCATCTCTTATTATCCTATGGTTGGGGAAATTGAAATTCATATTTTCGTACCATTCACGCAACTTGATCATATACAAAATGAAACTGTTTTCTTTTTTCTTCAAAAGATAGGACTGTAAAATATAGGAGAATGGGAAATAGCAAAAAGTTTATTTTTCCTTGGAACCTTTCCTTCGAGATCGGACTACGAGAATGAAGGTAGTAAAAGAGTTAGTTTTTAAAATATGGGACTACAATTATGGAGGACATGCACAAAAATGGTTTGTCGTTCTTTTTTTTATCAATTTTTAAAAGGAAAGCAAACTAGTAGCTCTTTAAAGGATAAATGTTTCCAATTATTGTTTCCAATGTTTCATTCCACTGTGGCAATGAGTAATTTTTTCGGCTAAAAACTTAACCCGCTGGATTATATCTTCAATGTTTAGTTTGTAAAGAGTGAAATTAAGACGATTTTTAAGATATACCAATCGTAGGATTGCATCGGTGGTTTGGAGGTAAGCTGAGATCTCCACTGATGCTACTGGTAGTTATGGAAATGTGGGCGGTTTTGGTGGTTGTTATGGCCGCTGGTAGCCAATTTCTTTATCCTTTTTTTACTATCTCGAGAGAAAACGAGGGCTTCAAAGAATTTGACATTTGAAAATTGTCGGGATAGTCATTTTAAATTCGACATTTTAAAACAGTCGGGATAGAGATTCTCAACCGAAGTTGTATATTTTTATGTTATATTCTCATTTGTTTTTCATTATCGTTTACAAACATCAGTTGTGTAGCCGACGATTTTTACAGCAAAATTTTTATGTAGATAGATTACTTTATTACTTGCTGACGTTTGATTGTCGGTGCCGACGGAATGTTTCTGTTCCATTTCAAAACTTAATAAATAATTACTTTCTTTCTTGCACTAAGAGCTATGTAAGTCAATTCAGCAGCATTCATCTTTGCCTTCTACTTAATCTTGGATTCAGTTCTTCGAAAAGTGTCACTTTATACCACCACAATTGACAGAAATCTTATTAGTTGCATTACCTTCGTAGTTTGACTGCATTATCTCTCTATTAGGAGGTTGGAAATCTGAACAAACAATGTCTAAGTTAAATATTCTACATTTTGTGATATTTTTCAAATCTTATCATGATATGTCATACAACAATCAACCCAAGTATAACGCTACACATTTCATCCCCATGTATAAAACTTGCATATGCGTAAATCATATAACTTTCAAACTAAAAAGATAAAACTTAATGGCGGGTGGAATGTGTCGTGGCAGAATTAAAATATCCGGTTGGAGATCTGGAGTACAGCAACATGATATATTTTTAAAATTGGAACTCCATCACTCGGCACAACTAGAGAAAATATTGCCATTGGTGCATCAGCATTTGGATGAGCAGTAGTATGGAAAGGAGTTGTTGGCCAAATGGAGAAATTTGCTTAACTAAATGGTTGTATACATTTTGTGCCCAAGAACTTGAGCAATCTTGGACCACATGCGACGAATGGGAGCAGTCTTAAAGTACTGCCAATTAAGTTCAACAGCAACAGTGAATCGTGAGGAATCGTGTGGGCCATCTCTTATTATCCTATGGTTGGGGAAATTGAAATTCATATTTTCACACCATTCATGCAGCTTGATCATAAACAAAATGAAAATGTTTTCTTTTTTCTTCAAAAGATAGGACTGTAAAATATAGAAGAATGGGAAATACCAAAGAGTTTATTTTTCCTTGGAACCTTTCCTTCGAGATCGGACTAAGAGAATGGAGGTTGTAAAAGAGTTAGTTTTAACAATATGGGACTAAAATTATGGAAGACATGCACAAAAATGGTTTGTCGTTAGGGCTAGAGTGGAAGATTCTTTTTTTATTGATTTTTAAAAGGAAGGCAGACTAATAGCTCTTTAAAGGATAAATGTTTCCANAAAATGTTTTCTTTTTTCTTCAAAAGATAGGACTGTAAAATATAGAAGAATGGGAAATACCAAAGAGTTTATTTTTCCTTGGAACCTTTCCTTCGAGATCGGACTAAGAGAATGGAGGTTGTAAAAGAGTTAGTTTTAACAATATGGGACTAAAATTATGGAAGACATGCACAAAAATGGTTTGTCGTTAGGGCTAGAGTGGAAGATTCTTTTTTTATTGATTTTTAAAAGGAAGGCAGACTAATAGCTCTTTAAAGGATAAATGTTTCCAATTATTGTTTCCACTGTTAGTTGAAGGGTGTTGCCGCAATGAGTAATTTTTTTGGCTAAAAATTTAACCCGCTAGATTATATCTTCAATGTTCGGTTTGCAAAGAGTGAAATTAGGATGATTTTTAAGATATACCAACCGTAGGATCGCGTCGGTGGTTTGGAGGTAAGCTGAGATCTCCACTGATGCTACTGGTAGTTACGGAAATGTGGGAAGTTTTGGTGGTTGTTATGGCCGCTGGTAGCCAATTTCTTTATCCTTTTTTACTGTCTCGAGAGAAAACGAGGGCTTCAAAGAATTGACAGAAATCTTATTAGTTGCATTACCTTCGTAGTTTGACTGCATTATCACTCTGTTAGGAGGTTGGAAATCTGAACAAACAATGTAAAAGTTAAATATTCTACATTTTGTGATATTTTTCAAATCCTATCATGACATGTTATACAAGAATCAACCCAAGTATAAAGCTACACATTTCATCCCCATACATAAAACTTGCATATGCGTAAATCATATAACTTTCAAACTAAAAAGGTAAGTCGTGGCAGAATTAAAATATCCGGTTGGATATCTGGAGCTACAGCAACATGATATGTTTTTAAAATTGGAACTCCATCACTCGGCACAACTAGAGAAAATATTGCCATTGGAGCATCATCATTTGGATGAGCAGCAGCATTGGTAGAAATGAGTTGTTAGCCAAACGGAGAGATTTGCTTAACAAAATGGTTGTATAAAATTTATGCCCAAGAACTTGAGCATTCCTGGAACACATGCCAAGAATGGGAGCAGTCTTAAAGTAGTGCCCATTAAGTTCAACAGCAATAGTGAATTTAGGGTGAAATTAGGATGATTCATGGGATATACCAGCTGTAGGATCGCGTCGGTAGTTTAGGGGTAAGCTGGGATCTCCACTGTTGCTATTGGTAGTTACGGAAAGGTGGGCAGTTTTGGTTGTTGTTATGGCCACTGGTAGCCAATTTCTTTAGCCTTTTTTTACTATCTCGAGAGAAAACGAGGGCTACAATGAATTCGACATTTTGAAATTGTTGGGATAGTCATTTTGAATTCGACATTTTAAAATAGTCAGGATAGACATTCTCAATAGACGTAGTATATTTTGATGTTATATTCTCATTTTCTTTTCATTATCGTTTACAAACATCTTTCATGTAGCCGACGGTTTTTACAGCAAAATTTTTATGTAGATAGATTACTTCATTACATGTCGACGTTCAATTGTCGATGTCGATGGAATGTTTCCGTTCCAATTCAAAACTCAATAAATAATTACTTTCTTTCTCTTAGTAATGGCAATATAAGCCAATTTAGCAACAATTGTCTTTGCCTTCTTCTTAGTTTCGGCTTCAGTTCCTTGGAAAGTGTCACTTTCTACCACCACAATTGACACAAATCTTATTAGTTGCATTACCTTCGTAGTTTGACTGCATTATCTCTTTGTTAGGAGGTTGGAAATCTGAACAAACAATGAAAAAATGAAATATTCTACATTTTGTAATATTTTCAAATCCTATCATGACATGTCATACAACAATCAACCCAAGTATAACGCTACACATTTCATCCCCATGTATAAAACTTGCATATGCATAAATCATATAACTTTTAAACTAAAAAGATAAAACTTATTGGCAGGTGGAAAGCATCGTGGCATAATTGAAATATCCGGCTGGAGATCTGGAGCTACAACAACATGATATGTTTTTGAAATTGGAACTGTATCACTCAGCACAACTAGAGAAAATGTTTCTATTGGAGCATCGCATTTGGATGAGCAGTAGCATTGGTAAATGGGAGCTGTTGGCCAAATGGAGAAATTCGCTTAACAAAATGGTTTATGCAATTTGTGCCCAAGATTTTGAGTGTTCCTGAAACACATGTAAAGGAAAGCAATCTTAAAGTACTGCCCATTAAGTTCAACCACAATAGTAAATCGTCGGGAATCATGTGGGCCATCTCTTATTATCCTATAGTTGGGTAAACTAAAATTCATATTTTTCACACTATTCATGAAGCTTGATCTAGTACATTATGAAAATGTTTTCTTTTTTCTTCAAAAAGTAGGACTGTAAAATATATAAGAATGGAAGGTAGCAAAGAGTTTATTTTTCCTTGGAACCTTTCATTCAAGATTGGACTACGTACATGAAGGTAGTAAAAGAGTTAGTTTATGGAGAACATACACTAAAATGGTTTGTCTTTAGGGCCAGAGTGCAATATTCCTTTTTTATCGATTTTTTAAAGGAAAGCAGACTAATATCTCTTTAAAGGACTGGTGTTTTCAATTATTTTTTCCAATGTTTCATTCTATTGCTCGTTGAAGAAGGTTGTGACAATGAATAATTTTTTTGGATAAATATTTAACCCACTAAATTAAAGCTTCAATGTTCGGTTTGTAAATAGTTAAATTAGGGCGATTCGTGGGATATACTAGTTGTAGGATCACGTCGGTAGTTTGGAGATAAGCTGAGATCTCCACTGTTGCTACTGGTTATTATAGGAAGGTGGGCGATTTTGGTGGTTGTTATGACTACTAGTAGCCAATTTCTTGAGCCTTTTTACTATCTTGAGAGAAAACGATGGCTACAATGAATTCAGCATTTCGAAATTGTCGGAATAATCATTTTGAATTCGACATTTCAAAACAGTCAGGATAGACATTTTCGACCGACGTAGTATATTTTTAAGTTTTATTATCGTTTTCTTTTCATTATCGTTTACAAACATCAGTCGTGTAGCCGACAGTTCTTACAGTAAAGTTTTTACATAGATAGATTACTTCATTACATGTCGACAGTTCGATTGTTGGTGTCGACAGAATGTTTCTGTTCCATTTAAAAACTCAATAAATAATTACTTTCTTTCTCTCAGTAAGAGCAATGTAAGGCACTTCAGCAGCATTCGTGTTTGCCTTCATCTTAGTTTCAGCTTTAGTTCCTCGGAAAGTGTCACTTCCTACCACCACAATTGACACAAATCTGGCCTTATAAGGAGAACGTACTAGGAATGTCCCATATGAACGAAATTTAAGACCTCTTTTTTGGGCCATTTCTTGTAGGAGATTTTTTTTGTATTCATTTATACTAAAGTAATTAAAATGCACAAATGTGATACAACAATAAAAAGCAATAATGATAAAAGTATCAAAATTAGTTGGTCTGAATGCTAGCATCCCGAGTCTCAACGTTGACAATGCTTGACAAACGACTTTGACTGCTGCATTTTCATCATCTTTTAGTGAGGAAAAATATGTTGGTGCTTTATATATTTTTCCATCCAAAGAGACACGTGACTTGTTGCGAAGAGCGTGAGGAGGGATATCGAGTTTATAAGCATACAAAGGCATAATAAGAATTTTCTTTTGAGCATATTGTTGCAATCGGTTTTTATGAATGTACAGCACATCTGGAGCAAAAAGAAGATCAGAAAATGATAATTATCGTGAAAACAAATGCTATAGTCATTTATGAGATTGTGATCGAGTCGAAAAGATTTACTTAACTTAGATTACATGTCCTATATCTTGGTTGTTGTAATGGCTGCTGGTAGTCAATCTCTTTGGCCTCTTTTTTACTATCTCTAGAGAAAACGAGGTCTACAATGAATTTGACATTTCAAAATTGTCGGGATAGACATTTAAAATTCGACATTTTAAAACAATCGGGAATAATATTTTCAACTAACGTAGTATATTTTGAAGTTATATTCTCATTTTCTTTTCATTATCGTTTACAAACATCATCCATGTAGCCGACAATTCTTACAACAAAGCTCTTACATGGATAGATTACTTCATTACATGCCGACAATTCTAATGTCGGTCTCGACATAATGTTTCTGTTTTGATTCTTGACTGGAAGGATACTAAAGTCCTCCACCCTTCCATCCCTTAGATGGATAGAGAGTGAGGGCACACCTTTTGATATTTTCATGTTGTCAAAGAATTGAACATTGGTTTTTTGTGTTGTCAAATATTTGAAAAATAAAAGTAGATGGCGAGTGCCAATTGAATTAATCAAGTCACGTAGTAACAAGGTTCAAGTTTATCGATCTGTTAGGATGCCTCAATTGCATACATCGGTGCATTTACACTTGACGTCTATCGTAATGATAAACTGCTCGTATAGTTGGGTAAACTAAATTTCATATTTTCACACCATTCACGCGGCTTGATCTTGTACATTATGATAAGGTTTTCTTTTTCCTTCAAAATAGAGGACTTTAAAATATATGAGAAGGAAATGTAGCAAAGAGTTACTTTTCCATGAAGCTTTCCCTTCAGTATTAGACTACAAGAATGAAGGTAGCAAAAGAGTTAACTTTTCAAATTATGGGACTAGAATTATAGAGGACATACGCGAGAATGGTATGTCGTTAGGGCTAGAGTGTTAGATTCACTTTTTTTGTTGTCGAAAGGAAAGCATAATAGTAGCTCTTTAAAGGATAGCTGTTTCCAAGGCTTCATTCCACTGCTCATCGAATAGGGTTGTACCAGTAAATGATCCTAAAAAATTATTTTTTTGGGTGGGAATTTAACCTGCTGGATTAAAACGTCAATGTCCAGTTTGTTAAGAGTAAAATTAGGGCGATTCGGGGATATACCAAGTGTACGACTGCGTCGGTAGTTTTGGGTAAGCTGGGATCTCCACTATTGAGGTTGGTAGTGACGGAAAGGTGGGCGATTTTGGTAGCAATGGCTACTAGTATCCATCTCTTTGGCTTCTTTTTTACTATCTTGAGAGAAAACAAGGGCTACAATTGATGGCCCTGTTACCCCTTGCCAAAAAACAAAAGAGATCATTTATATACAAATGAAAAGACCATTAATCCTTTGGAGAATTACTTTAGCACAAATATAAGGATAATATGGGAAAACATCTTGAATGAACAATAATAGTGAAACAATAAATGGTGAAAGAGATGGTAGATTATCATATGACTAACACTAACTAATTTTACACTTTAGCTTATTTTATGGTTTCAATTATTATTTGGCGATTTTTCATTGATGTCACTAAATTTGAAAATACACCAAAATTTGTCACTTCTACTAATGGTAATTGCCCCTAGTGATACCTTTTTGGGAGTATTTAATGCTCATTATTGCTTAATATGAATTATCATTAATGCTATGATGTGATGATTTAATTTGTGTACTATACACATTAGATATATGTATATTATATTGGATAATATGATTTCTTTAATCAAGAAAAAAAGGATTTTGAAAAGTCAGCATAAACCAATTTTCTCTACCATAGACATACCATAATTTTCTTAATTTTCTTAACATGTTCCCAAGTCATTCATTAAAAAAAATAAAAAATTACCATTGGATTCATTTTCCATTTTGAGAGTTTGGCATGTTAGAAACTATTTATATTTTTATCTTATAACTTACTACTTTGAAATGTTTAAATACAACATGGTCATATTTATTTAAAATTTTCAAAATTATTATTAATTGATTTATTTCGTTTTTCAATTTTTTTGGAATAAAGATGTCAATATCATTTACAAAATGTCGTAATGGATTTTATATTTAATAAAGTATCGAGTTATTTATTTGAAAAAATGTTTTCGTATTGTAGTTGAAAAGGGAGATCATTCAAACTAGCCTATTAACTTAGTCTATTTGAGATTTTTGT
>CAIGRH010255352.1:0-10436 GCA_903798295.1 Fraxinus nigra | reverse complement strand
AAAAGGAAATAGAAGGGAGTAGTTCTTTTTTCAAATGTGACTTAGCAGCAGTTTGCTCTATACTGGGCCATTTTTATGTGTTCATAGTTCTGCATTGATGATTTCTCTTTTTGCTGAATGCATGGCATCAATGATTCAATGTTTAAGGAAGTTTTTCATTCTTGCTCGTCTTTCATTCAAATGTCTACTGCATATGATTTTTCTGAATATCTGTTTTAGTTGTTTACACTGTTATCCCAGCGACTATTTCTTTTCTTCCCCGAGTGTTCTGTAAGATATTGTTGAGCTGTCTTCCTAGTGGCTTTTTGTTAGCAGTTACTTTGTCTATATGGTGGCTTTCCTTTAGCATCATGTATGTCTTGATGTGCCTATATATGTGTGTTTTTCACATTTCTACTTTTGATTTGCTTTGTTCAGTTTTTCATGGATGATTGTCTCCAAAGGCTGATTGACATTATTGACTTGCAAGAGGATTTAACAAATTTAATACCCAGTCATTGCGTTGCGAAGCTCGTGAGAATTCGCCTAGAAATGCAGGCTCCTTACATTTCAAAGTGGCCTCAAGCACTGAGCATACAGGTACACTTGTTTATCTCTTGTTGCTCGGTTACGCTTGTTAAGAGGAATCTTTTTCTAGTTCATTCCTGCTTTATATTGTATTGTAGGCGCAACCCTTAAATATACCAACGAGCTTCAAACAGCGGGCAATGCTTGTTGATGAGATTTGGCATGCTGCCAAGGATGATGCTGTTGATATTGATTGGTATGCAAAGCGTACAGTTCTTGGTGGGATATATTCCACAACTGAGCTGTACATGCTGACTGATACTTCTGTAGGTAAGATCTCTTCTTTGAGGGTTTCCGTGTTGCATTGGCGTTGTTTATCTTGTTATTTGTCGCCTTTATCAGAGCTTTATTTTGTATATTAACCTTGATCATCATCACATTGTAGGATTTTCCAACCTCAACACCTTGGTTCTCCAATTTCTCTTGCAACCAACCTTAAACACCACAACATTTTGTCACTTATTTGATTTTGACTTTTTTGCTCTCCTTCGACCTGTTACCATTAACACATCTAGGACATTTTGTACAGTTTCCTCATTGTTTTTATGTGTCCTTGTGGACTAGAAGATCTCCTATTTGGTTTGTGTGCTTGTGAAGCGCATTTAAAATTCAGATCAGCATGTACAAAAATGTAGTCATAGAGTCTGGAAATATAAATGCTTTAGCCTCTGTTAATAGAGTTGGGTTAGCTTCCATTATTATTTAGGTATAGTAAAACCTTGATAAATGAATGTTCGATAAATTAATAATCTCGCTTAAATAATAAAATTCTTTGGTCGCGACTTAGGTCAATGTACTAATTTAATAACCACGTTTAATGTATAAGATAATTTTTTTTGAAATTCCCAACGAATACATAAAATAATAATTGCTTAAATTCATAAAATTTCATAGTAATACAAATTGACAAGCTTTTAATTTGACGACATTTTCTTTAATTCGCCTCATTTTCAAAATATGCATCTATAAGTCTTTTTCTATGCATCCAAACCAAACTTAACTTCATTCCTACTTTTTTGCAATGCGCATAACACATTTGACATTTTTTTTTTCCTGTTTGCACGAAGTAATTATTTAAGATTACGAATGCTTGAAATACTTCTTTTGAAGAAACAATTGGTACAACACAACTATCATCTGGATCATAATCATCATTGTTAGGTGTATTGAGTATCCATTGAATAATATCTTCATCCGTAGGAGATTCCATCACCTCGTCACTGGATAGTTTAAAAGGTGTTTGACATCCATTACATTTCGATAGCATGGGCCGAAAATAGCTTCACGCAATCCATTGATTCTTTCAACTTCACTCACTCTTGATTCAATATTAATATCTTCATTTGACCGAATCTTGCAATTTTTTTTAATAAATGAGATGACATGGTTGAAAAAATGTATGAAATTTGGAATGATTGGGGGTCTTAAGTTAAAATTAAGTACTGTAGAAACTATGTTCAATATGTACATGAAATAATTTGAACGATTAATCTTTCAAGATATTAAATTTTGAAGCCAATGTGTTCATTAATGTTTCCTCTTTAACGTATACAAATTAAATTTTGAATTTCATCACATTCAGTTTTTTGAATTTTTTTTTTTTAAATTTCTCACATGTATATGATAAAATATAATACAAGTTATAAAAATATAATTTCTCTTTAATGTATGCATACGTGTGGTTTTTTGTGTGCTCACAAATTAAATTTTGAATTTCACCAGATTAGTTTTTCTAAAAAAATTTCCTACATGTATTATGGAAAAATATAATACAAGTTATAAAAATATAAAATATTTTGTAAATTAATAAATTATTCATTTATCGATAAATTAATAACTCCTCTAAAATAATAATTTTTCTCAGTCCCAACATTATTATTTTATAGAGGTTTTACTGTAGTTTTATTTTTCTCTTTCTTCTTCTAACCAGCTTTTACTTATCTGTCACGTTCTCTGTTTGTAGATTTTCAGGACACATGGGAATTCTTGGACGGAAGAATTAGAGATGCTTTTGATCTAAAGAAGACGGTTCAAGAGGTAGCTACTGTTTGTCTTTTTACATGTTTGTTTGATACTTAAAACTGATGCTGTTGGTTTTGCCAGTTGTTATAGAGATTTGTTTCTCTAGGTTGTTTTCTCTTCACATTATTGATCTTATTAAATATTAAGTTATATTCTTGTTGTAATATATGCCCCATGCCCCTAAGTTAGTGCTATCTGTGAATCTCCATGAACTATAAAAGGGACTTGATTGCTCGTGTGTATTTTAGGGAGGAGGCTATGTGATATCTTTTCACGCATTGTCCAATGTAAATTATCTCATCCATGTCAATCTTTCTGTTCTAGAAGTTTATGTTAGTAGAAAATCATGATATTGGAATGCTTGCAAAGGTTGAGCTTTCTTGAAAAACTAGGGACATGGTACTCCCTGGCCTTGCCTGGACCACTTGGCAGAAAAAAAGATTAATATTTGCTATGAGAATTATATGAGCCCTTTTGTTCAGAATATCCTGCTTAATTACATGCTATTTGGGCAAGAGGAGAGACAATGTCATAGTATTGCTTTTCTGTTATTCCTGTGGCATTCATGAGTTTGATTTTCAGGGATCTTTTGTACTTAACTATCTTAATATGTTGGGGCATGTTCCATGAATTTGCAAAGCATCAGCATATTCGTGACAGATAGCTCATGATTGGTAAAATCACCCTCTACCTGTCACTACCATTAAAAACTGGCTAAAACATAGGCAAACACTATGACTTCGTTAACCTGCACCCGTACTTGTCGAACTACTGGTATGTAAGACCTTATCTCCATCTCCTGCCAGTTAGAAAAAGAGTGAGGCATACAGTCCCGCCAGCCTATGTCTAATTATCATTGACCGAGTACACCGTGGCTTACATCATTAATTATAATCATACATTCTTCTCTCTCCAGCAGCATTATACTTATTCCCCATCATTATTGTCGGTGAAAATTGAATTTTTTTACTTTTTTTTTAGGTTTAAAAAACACCTGAATTCAGAATGGTAGCCCTTCTTCTTTCCCATTTTAAAAGAACATGTGAATCAGATGAATCAATCTCAGCTGTGCTTGTAGGATGCTGCGATTGTCATTGAGATGCTTGTTCATACTACAACATATATGTTATTGAGTTTGTTGAATGCTGTGATGTATTTGTCTCTGAGTAAAAGTGGAGATTGATGGTGTGCCTGTGGATGCATACTGGGTTATATGTGTGCGTCTGCATTGAACTTGTTTAACAGGAATGAATATGCCTGGAGGGAATACGGACAGGCACTAGGGGGTGGTCGATGTGGGTGCCTTGCTCCCTGGGAATGGTGGTGGTTTGGTTGAGAGATTTATTTCCATCTGCATGCATCATTTCTATTTCCTTTCACAAGTTCTCTAAGAAAAAGAAGCAAAAAGTTACTAGGAAGTCATAAATAATTCAAATCTTATCGTTATACGTATAACTTACTCTTTAAATGGTAACTGTGCAAGAAAAAGATGTATTTTCATGCATTGCAAATGTTTATTATAACCCTACCTTGAAATATGTACATTAACATTCACACATAAACTACAGGTATAGCACTTTATATGATTTTTTGAGGTTAATTCCTTTTTACTTATTTATTTTCTTTTCTTAGGGTGTTAAGTACCAGCGATAATCCAAATAGTTTTGCATGGAAATTGAAAGTCACGATTAATTACTAGTAGACTCAGATTCTTATTCCTGAAAATTGGATTCTGAAGATTGTAAACATGGAAAATTGCAGGCGAAGTATTTGGCTGAAGCAGTTGGTGCTGGGATTGGAAGTTCCTTTCCAGAATTTATGAAGAGAGTTTTCAATGGTTGAATAACAAGAGGATGCTACAGAAAATTTCATTTCAAGCAACCTTTTCTTTTTGGCTTGGGCATTTCTAAGTTTAAAGTTGCAATATTTTCCCTCAATTATTACAGGTTTTTTAGTCTTTTTTTCTGGAAGAATTTTATTGGAAAGGTTTATTTCCTGTTGTTATGAAATTGTACTATGAACCAGTTTGATTGGTAATGTGTATTTATCAATAAAAATTCCTGTTAAGTTTAGATGAATAAAGTGCTTCATTTCTCTGATAGGTTTTTTATCCTTGGTATACACAGACATGTTTGGTATGCCGGCAATACCAAACGGTTGTACAATGCCGAAAACCAGACAGATGGACAACAACGGACACGATTTTAATCTAATTTTCTTATTCTAGGATCATGCGAGCCTCTGTTTTTGACATATAATGTGCCATTATAGTTATTTAATTCAATGCTTAAAATTACATTATAGAGTAGTCGTGATTCTTCCAAATACCAGGAAAAAACTAGTAAAAAATATGCTCTTTCTTGCCCCATTAAACAACGATGTGAAGTTTGGAGATAGACATAATGCTTAGCCAACCATGGCAAAACGAGATACCAACGCAATAAGCCATGGCAAAAATATGCACATCCCCCTGAGAATAGCATTATTTAAATGCAAAATTTGAGCTGTAAAAGTCCCCGCAAGAACTCGGACTTGAGCAGATCAATTGAACCAGAAGACCTACAGAAATATAAGGAGTTATCAGGTAAATACTGTACTAACGAGGCTACGAGTTGATAGAATTTGGAACAAGGAATTTAAGCATATTATTACCCTGAAGATTTATAGCTGGCAGAGAAGACGAACTATATCTCTAGAACAATATCTGCAACCAGAAGAACAGATGCAATTAGTTCATTTTTACCCGAATAAACCAACACTGATCGACTCTTTGTGCATCAATTTCTCGTCAGGCTTACATTCTGAGTCTGTTTTCACCCATTTACTTCCTTCACTTTCACTATCGCTTTCAGGCATATCCAAGTATTTCTTTGCAGTAGACATTTGAGTAGAACTTTGGGGGTAAATCTTTTTCTGCAGGATAGCCCCTAAAATCTGTAAAGAAAAGGCATCCATGAAACAACAGATCATTGACAGGTTAAAATAAATAATAGACGAAGACTGTATATGTTATATTTGCAGGTATTTGTTTATGATGCATTCTTAAATTAAATCCAAACCTTCTCCATTTTTGATTTATCCAATTTTGGCTCTGGAAATGGATCCCTTAAGACGGGAGTTGAACTGAATCCGCCTCCGCAGAGGAGTGCTTTCTTAAAAAGAAAAGACAATGACTTTTTACCAATACTATTTGCTGTGCTATGCAATCGAATATCTGATTCTCTGCTGGGCACTAGACTGGTCGGTTGCTGGAGATTACTGTCTTTGTTTTCTGAATCACCATTTATCGACACATCGGAAGTTTTATTATCTTCCAAGCTAGGCAAACAGTCGACTTTTTTCTCCGATTTTAGGTTATCCTTTGGCTGATCTTGACAGGATGATAAGCTTTGTTGAAGATAGGAATTTTCTGGATGTTTCGGAGTGCTGTTTCCAAATGTTCCAATAGAAAGAAATCCATTTGGCCAATCACTGAATTCTTCTTTACAGGTTTGGTGCATGATATGATCTGGTAAGTAAGAAACAATGAGAAAACAGCTGCAGTTTTTTTAGGGTAATTGCATCCTGTGATTTCTACATAGATCATTACCAGTATTCTTTTATATTACCAGTATTCTTTTATACACTAATGAAAGATCGATACTCCGCATTAAAAGGGCTTGAATTAATTTATTACCAGTTTATGATACTTGATTCTGAGTGGTGAGTTGTTGAAGGAAAAAACTTCCATATGACGAGAAAAAAATGAGGATACTAAGATAAATGGGTGATCAAACTGATACGGAGAAGATAAGAATGAAAATATACTCTAACAAGTGGAGATAACGTTAGTTGAGGATAGATTAGCCGTTCCTAAATTTATTGAGAACAAGACTTAATTTATTTTTATTGAAACTCGATATACTAAGCACACGTTTTTGTACGACAGTCTATAGAATTAATATGTAGTAACACTCACTACCAACCTTTTTTAGAAGGAAACATAAAACAACAAAAAATGTTCTTTCTTGTTAAAAATAAAAGATCAGTAATCATAGAAAGTTATGAACTCATATACCAGTTGCTGACGCTGAATTTGGTTTGCTTCTCCTTTCTTTTCCATTAGGCTTGTTTTGCATCCAACTAAATATCTGAATGAATCATCATAAACTAAAATACATTAAAATCTGTAAACCATGCACCACTAAAAGCAAGAGTGGGTTTTAAGTTTTTAAGTCACTACCCTCATTATGTAGATGGAGATTCAGAATTGCAGAAATGGGGGATTTGTTGAGGGTGGAAACTGAGAATTTTTGTGTGTACAACAAATCCCACTACACAAGGGAAGTGGGCTCTGGAACATTTATAATAGAGGGTGGTGGGGGTGGAGTGGGGTGGGGAGAGAAATTTCATAACCTATCTGATAGAAGTGGTTCAAGTATCAAAACAATGGCTCCTGCCTCCTTTTCTTGTCTCTCAATATTTTTCTTTCATTTTATAGGTAATAAAATATGTTATGTATAAATCATTTCTATAAACTCATTTTTATTTTGTTTTCACATTGTTCGTCCCTGAGGAGGTCACCTAGAAGTAAAGCAAGCATAGAGCCTGGTCATGTCATCGAGCCTGACAACTACTTTAGTTAGTTTTCTGTGAAAAGAAAAAAGGGGTTTTGCATGGATTGGCTAAATGGTTCGATAGAGCTAGGCTTGACTCAACCGACCTCTCTAGGTGGGACACATGCCATTGTGGTCTAGACTTGGACATTATTGGTCTTTTTCAAATGTTACATCAATTATTACATACTTTATCTTGACTCTGAGCACACCTGATATTGAAGGGAGGGAAGGGGGTAAAAAGATTGAGCTACAGAAGAAGTCCACAGACATGTTATTAAGATGCATATTCAATCTTAATGGAAGTTGTTGGAAATGCCCTTCGGAGATAACAAATTAGATAGTTTCAATCTTGAAAATCATCAATGACATATCTTTAAATATGTTCTTAAATGGAAACTTAAACTATATTCCACGTTTCTATTTATATAGTGCTTCGGAAATGAAAAATTAAGGAAAGATGAAGAAAATGGTCGATTCAAAGTATGACAAAGACTATACTTGATTTTCCGTCCCCAGTGCGTAGGATAAAAATTTCTCAATGATAATATGACAAAAGAATCCCACCCCCAGTGGGCAAGAGATCAATTTCATAATAAAGCACATGAGATAGTGTAAACCATTTATCTTTAGCTATCAAAGTTATTAGGATTGATAATTAGTTTTATATTTGAATTTTCAATAACTGAAGGTTATATTTTGAACTCACCGTTGAATATGGAGCCACTTAGTATACAAACATAATCGATAAATTTAATTATTTTAAACGCCCCCAACTGAAAACCCATCTCCTTCTTCTTCAAAATCCCTAAAATCCATGGCCTTAACCCCCACATTCCTTACTGGGGGCTCTCTCTCAAACCCACCTATGCACGTGAACTTGTCTATTCCCACATGGGAATTGGGATCTTGTCATTTCGACACAAAATTGAAGCAACAATCTAAATATATCTGGACATGGGTATGGGCAGGGACATGAGCATGTGATTATTTCTACAACTTGGCCAGGTCGCACAGGGGCCCTTTCTACGCGTCAACCTCTGACATTTTGATTGATGTTCATCATCTGTATTTCTCCAACACGTGTGTTTTTCAAAAGATTCATTCTTAACAATCTCCGAAGTCGATATTCCATCGAGAAAATCATTGGAAGACATTTATTTCTTTATTTTCTGTTGAAAATTCGTGCCCCTGAACTCTTCTCCATTCATCTGCATGGAGCCTACCTTTTTTTCCTTCTATCCATGCAATTGTTCCTTACGTACATCCCAATTCATTAAAATCACAAATCACAGATTTCTATATAAAATCTTTCTGGAATAAAATAGAATTTGTATTGATGGCCAGCCTCTAGATTTGTGGGTAATTAATAATTTCAACTCAAGTTAACAATTAATTTTAATCGAATATTTTGTAGGATTCACAACGTTTTAATACAAATTTTATTTACCTTTATCAAAATCTACTAAAAAATTGATTTTTAATCTACAACAGATGGGGACTAAACCCCACTCTTAATAAATTTGAAGTCGACTACATGATCCTTTGCAATGTACCGTTTTATTCGTCGGTAGTTCTATTGTGACATCCAAAGCGATCACATCCTTATCAACTAGGTACTATATGTTAAGTTAATTTTGTTCTATCTCGTCTTCTTTTAAGCGGCTTTACCAAAATCACGTCACTCTTATCAATTGTGACTAAGATTCAATTAACTTGAGCATTAATAACATTCAAAAGCTCCAATCTTGATGGAGCACATATATTTAGTTGGTGGTCCTATGATTTCAAAAGAAGTAAATGTCAATCATGCATGCATGCTCAAGAGTCTTTAACCAATCAAGAACAATCTTAATTTGAACTATAAACATTTTAATTTTGTGGTCCACCAACATTCTCGTATCATGCATTGATGTCTTCACTCTAATTATTTGTGCAATTACGATTCAAATGTTGAAAAAAAAAAGTGAAATGGAAATAGTTTTATTTGGTATTTTTTTGTGCGAGTACAAATTCTGAATCAGTTTTGGTAATGTGCATCACAAATGGTCCCCTAAAGTTTAGTCCCTTCTTGAAATTTATGTTGGATAAGTTAGTGCATAAATTATATTCCGTTAATAAAAAAAGCCTTCATGTAAATATTAGAGTAACGACTTATTGAATCATAGTACATGTATAGTAATGAGCAATTCACTACTTACTCAAACGTAGAAAATGTAGAAATCAAAGGAGATAAAATGATACGAGGTATGCAAATACAAATTTCTTTAAGACGGATTTCGTCCCCTTGCAATGGTGCTAACGAGGACGTCCGTCCCCCAAGTTACAATGTTTCTTTCAAAATTAATATAACACACTATTAATTTTATTGGGCAAACCAATGCTTGACTATGCTATTCTAGAATGGAAAATATCGAATAATAAATATCGAACACGAAATACAAAATAATATGTAAATTATTTTGACAAAATTTAGAGAAAGAAAGAATTATAAATCAATTATTAGGAATTGATTTGGAGTAGGAAAAATGGAACTAAAGATCTCTGTTTATAGATTTTCAGTGTCTCTTCAAATGGTCATATCTTTTGACAAGATTTATTCCAACAATTCTATCACACAATTTCAAAATTGATTATTTAGATCGCACCTTGTTAAAAGGTCACGTCCATTTGAAACAATTCTTTTATGTGCACCATTTGCATTTGAAGAGTCGTGTCTAGTAATCAAATCATTTGAAGATGTTTCCAATTAACACATTTAAATCGTATAATTTAACCATTAAGTCCAACAATTCCCTATTAGGACATACACTTTCGGTCTTTGCATATTTCCATATTAAAGTTTGGGTGTGGAAATGGTCCTTTCAGTCACCTGCTATAGCTTGATAGTTTGTATATTTTCATTTAGGACCTTAATGGAAAGTTTGAACACTTAAGTGAACACCTTTTATTTTCCATGGACTTAGTTGAGAAATTTATTAACTTATGATAAATAGTAGTAATAAGAGTTTTATATTCGTAGTAGATTTGAAAACAGGATTTTGATACATATTCGGACAGCTTAGATGATCGATCAAGGACTAAAGTGCAAATTTGAAATACTTGGGAAACAATACTCCGTGTTCAAATATGTCATCTTGGGTAGAAAATATATTTGGCGTTTAAAAGAAATTTGGTTGAGTTTCGAGCTAGAAGGAAACAATATTTCAAATCCAACATACGTGTTACGTTTTAGTTGATTATGTAATTGGC
>CAIGRH010255331.1:0-17782 GCA_903798295.1 Fraxinus nigra | reverse complement strand
ATTTGAGATTTTCTTAAAATTTTGAACTCATTTACATTTTTTAAAAAGTTTAGGAGCAGATTGCAATTTTTTTTTTTTTTATATAGAAGGGCATAATGATCATTTTATATTAAAAATTGATAAAAAAAACATTTTGCTCAAGAAAATGTCATAGTAGGGACGTTTTGCGCCAATTATCCAATATTTGATTAAAAATGATTCGAATGCTAATCACGAAATAAATTTGTCAAAAGGGAACAGACAAAAGGGGTTGGTGAGGGTAAGCCCAGTCACACTCACTTGGACTATACTCCTAGCCAACAATTTGCTAAACGTGCGTACTTTCCTGCCAACCCCAACACACTCTCACCTAACACACCAAGAAAATTTGCAATTTGAAAACCTGAAATCCCAATCCCAGAAGCCACCATTTTTTCGTTCACAAAACCACTCAAAACATTCATAATTTCCTCGAGAAATGGCGCAAGCTAGCAACTTGGCGCACAAACTCCCGACACCGAAATTCCTCATCCCTAATGATCTAAATCCTAAATCTTCTTGCTTGCCGGCGTATGCTGTGTTTTTTGGCTCAAAAAATGTTAAAAGTTCATCAAATTGTTTGAGGGTTTCGAGTAAAGATTCAAGTTTTGCAGTAAAAAAAAATAGGTCAGCAAAGGTTATGGCTTCAGTGGCCACCGCCGAGAAGCCGTCTACGGCGCCGGAGATAGTGCTGCAGCCCATCAAAGACATTTCTGGTACCGTCAAGTTGCCGGGATCAAAATCTCTCTCTAACCGCATTCTCCTTCTCGCTGCCCTCTCTGAGGTAATATTATATGCATATGTGAAGATATGATCTTTTAATTTCAGTGTTATATATGAGGCTGTATGGTGATTATTAAAGCTGGTTTTGCCTGTAACTTTATTTCACATTAGTGGGAGATGTGATTGAGCATTAAGTGCTAAAATATGGTAGCTTGTGAATTTGTAGTCTAAGACTGCAATTAGTGTAGGAAAAAGATAATAAATAATAAATTGTTGGATAATCAAAGCAGGATCTTTTGTACTCTTAAGTGAATACGTGAAAAGTTAGAATTTAGGTAATCTTTGTCGTTTACTAGACACTACTAGGAAACTATTGGATTTTTGATTATTAACACAATTAGATTGACAGGTTAGAATAGTTAATGAAATTATATTCCTTAATGGCCTGTAAGA
Source organism: Fraxinus nigra (assembly GCA_903798295.1). NCBI lineage: Eukaryota > Viridiplantae > Streptophyta > Magnoliopsida > Lamiales > Oleaceae > Fraxinus > Fraxinus nigra. The sequence continues at coordinate 16,588 of CAIGRH010255331.1, read as the reverse complement.
AATTTTGTAATTTGGTAGGAATGATGCACTAGATCCCTTACGGAAGTAATTCATGGTTTAAGGAATAATGGTGGGAGTGCCTAGCAGTTATAAGCTAAATTTTTTCTTTCGAGTTCATATAGATTTGTCGAAGTTATGTGTATGCTCAAAGGTTGACATCTTCCTTCATTTTATTTTATTTTATTTTTTTGTGGTTCAGGACTACGACTAAAAAACAATTTCTATTGTGTGCTAGAAGGATAAAACGGCAAAAGTTTGGAAATTAGATATATTTTGTATGTTCTTATGTCATTGTCATCATCTTCTTCTCGATTGTCTTTTGAAAAGATTTTAGGCTTTTCCAAGGTGCTCTTTTTTAGCTGCTTCTCCTTTGTGTAATTTGAATATATCTTCATGATTGGATATTGTGAATGTATTGGGGAGGTTTGAACCTTTACAGTTCCGTTGAGAAAGTTTCTTGACTTCTTATCACATGTCATCCACTTGTTTTTAAGGGAACAACTGTTGTCGACAACTTGTTGAACAGTGATGATATTCATTACATGCTCGAAGCCTTGAAAACACTTGGGCTAAATGTGGAAGTAGACAAAACAATCCAGCGAGCAATTGTGGAAGGTTGTGGTGGTATATTTCCAGTTGGTAAAGTACCTAGTGATGAAGTTCAACTTTTCCTGGGAAATGCAGGAACAGCAATGCGCCCATTGACTGCTGCAGTTACTGCTGCTGGTGGAAATACGAGGTTTGTCTAAGAGTGTCTTTCTTTCTCTTTCATGCATAGCACTTGCACTTCTTAATCCTTGTGATGTGAAATTTACCGTAATTCAATGACGTTCATATGATTATATCCACCGGTTAACATTTGCATGTTAAATATTTGCCAATTCGGAAATGGTGAAGCCAAACTGTTAGTAAATAAATGTGCCTCCCCTCAAACAGCTTAAGTTTCTAGACAAGGTGGTTCAACATTATATTAGACCAGTCAAAATCTTGAGTTCAAGTGTCATTTTCACCCTATTATGAAAAAGTCCATTTGTCACCCATGATAAAACAAAAAATAAATCCCTCCTGCGCGCCCTCTGAAGATAAAATTTAAATAAAATTGTATGTCAACTATCTAATAGTTTAAGCTTTTGAATGAAGTGGTTAAACGAGGTCCGGTTCAACCAACAAAACTGATTCCTAATTTGGATCGTCATTAACATCCAACGTAATGTAAGCATGTGGCCATCTAATTAACCACTATCTTTTGATTACATTCTGCAAAAATAATCTAGGAGTCAATTATATAATTTCTCTTATTAACTTTTGATGCTTCTTAATTGGGTACTAGTTTTTTTTTTTCTTTTACCTGTCACCTTTTGATAAACATCTTACTTTCAGCTATGTACTTGATGGGGTTCCGCGCATGAGAGAGCGACCAATTGGTGATTTGGTCACCGGTCTTAAGCAGCTCGGTGCAGAGGTTGATTGTTTTCTGGGAACAAATTGCCCCCCTGTCCGTGTAGTTGGAAAGGGTGGCCTTCCAGGAGGAAAGGTGTGTCTTCCATTCATTTAAGATAACTTTTTCACATAACCAGGGGGTGTGATCTATGTATACATTTACAACATGCAAAAGGCAAAGCAATGATGGTTTAAACTTGTGAGAGGTGTGGGCCTCATATTGGCAAAATAGATCCAAGATCAAGACCTTACTACTAGTACTAGGAGTTCAAGGCTTTTCTTCACCTAAAATTATTGTTTTGTGTTCAAGTTGAATAAGGATGACTTTGGCGGTTGTGACATATCTTGTATAGACCTAAAAAGGCTTCTATTCATAAAAGTGATGCAATCTTAGGAGAACATGTTACAAAATGGAGAGTAGCCAAGGCTTGCATGACGTGTAATAGTTGCCAAAGATTAGTTGCATTTGAACTTCCTGTTGGTGTAGCAATGAATAGAATGAAGTGGGTGAAAAAGATTCATCTAGTTGACTTCAAATTTAATTGAGAATTCAGTTTAGTTTGTTGTTAGACTTGTGTCTGGCCATTGTAGCACTTGTGTTGTCCACAATATATTTGTTGTCTACAATAAGTATCCTTTTTCCACTCTTTTTGTTTTAGTTTTTAAATTAATGCACACGGATAAGTACCTATAGAGTTTAAGTTTTTAATCTCTGTGTTATCCTATTCATTTTAGTGTGACCCTGGCTCTGTATTGAGCTTCTCTTCCATATGCGAGGGAGAATTGTCTTCTACATAAACACTCTTTATACTATTTGACTAGAATATACCTTTATGATCACTTTTTATGTCTTTCTTCTGGCAGGTGAAGCTCTCTGGATCCATTAGCAGCCAATACCTGACTGCTTTGCTGATAGCAGCTCCCCTTGCTCTAGGAGACGTGGAGATTGAAATCATTGACAAGCTAATTTCTGTTCCATATGTAGAGATGACTCTTAAGTTGATGGAAAGATTTGGCGTCAGTGTAGAGCATAGCGACAGCTGGGACAGATTCTTGGTAAGAGGAGGTCAAAAGTACAAGTAAGTCCCACTACCCTAGGTTTGAACAGATTTTATAACTTAATTCAAATGGGAAGTTTTAAGAAAAAAAAAATTTCATTAGGTCTCCTGGAAATGCTTATGTTGAGGGTGATGCCTCAAGTGCTAGTTACTTCTTAGCTGGTGCAGCTGTTACTGGTGGAACCATTAGTGTTGAAGGTTGCGGGACAAGCAGCTTACAGGTATTAACTACACCATTTTACTTAATCTTATGCCGTCTGCTCTTATCATGTGATCCAAATGTTCGATGTTCTGGAAGCATTACTGCCTGATGAAAATGACCATGTTCGTCGCAATACGAAAGGAGTCCATTGGGGGGAGGGGGTGTTGCTGTTATTTATATGTCATTGCAAAACGGATAGTCTTACCTTATTTTCGTTGTACTCTTGTGTGAAGGGTGATGTTAAATTTGCTGAGGTGCTTGAAAAGATGGGTGCCAAGGTTACCTGGACAGAGAACAGTGTCACTCTCAAAGGGCCACCTCGTGATTCGTCTGGGAGGAAACACTTGCGTGCCATTGATATCAACATGAACAAAATGCCAGATGTTGCCATGACTCTTGCTGTAGTTGCACTTTTTGCTGATGGACCCACCACCATAAGAGATGGTAGGCTCCCCTTCTTTGATTTTGATAAGAGTATGCTTCTCTTTTATTGACCATCATAATTGCAATAATAGCTACCTTAACTTGGGTTTTTCTGTGAACATTATGGGCGTTTCATCATGTCGTCAAGGATATATTTTTCTATGTTCTTACGTAAGAGAGTCAAATTGCAGGGGTATATCTCTACATCTGCAAATGAACAAGAGAACCACCTGACTTTACTAAGAACTTCTAGAGCTCTGTGTCAATAAGCAGATAGCATATTAGTTGAGAAGAAATTTTTTGCTATACTCATTTATTTTTTCAAGAATGATAAATTGAAACTATGATAATTTGCTATGCAACTGGAACAGAATGATTGCACATTGTTTTTGAGAGGATGCATAGAGAATCGGTCTTCATCTTTTTGTCTCAATTTTTGGATAAACAACATAAAATACCTTGGGTCAGGATTAGTTCGAGTTAGTTGTGGAGCAATGCATTTGAGAGAGGGATTGAGATGTTCAAGAGTGAAGCAAAACACCTTGAATGGTTGTGGTTTCAAGTAAAATTATCAGTAGAAAAATAGGCAAGTCTAAGGTTAAGAAATACCTAAAAATGAGTGTTTTACCGGGCTCAATTCTCACAGGGAAGGATGAGACTGTTAGAAATTAAATCTAAAGAGTAAGAATAAGACAAACAAGGCATGTGATCAAAACTATAGATTCGTTTCTCACTGTTATTTTACCCTTACTTTATGTAGAATGAAGCAAAGTATATATATTATGCCACATATGATGGTAAATATACTCTATCCCTCGTGTGATACCACTTATACTTTGCCCATACGATGTGTTTGTACTATTTTTAATGCTTAGATTACAACCACTAAGGAGTTTATATATGATCACAAACTCAAACACTAAGAGAAATATAAAAAAAGATAGATAGTTGGGAGAAGTGTCAATCCTCTTGTCAAAGGACTCTACTTAAAGAATTTGGACTTCAAATACACAAAATATATTTTACATACCAAAACGTAAAGTAAATACTAAATAATGGGACAATCAAATCACATAGGCAAAGTATATGTACTTTGCTTTATTTTGCATAAAGTAAAGGTATCTTGGCAAGTGGGTAAGGAATCTATAGTTTTGATCACATGCTTTACTTGCTTCTTAATCTCTTAGTAAGGGATCGATATACCTCTCCCAGCTATCTACCTTTTTAATGTATTTCCCTCAGTAATATCAGTGTGTGAGTTTGTGATCCTATTTAACCTCCTTCGTGGTTGTACCTCCTTAGTGGTTATAGTTTGCTACTTTTGACAACGTTGAAGATGATAAGTTGAACATTAGTATCCTTAATAATTATCTAGCATTGATTTTAGAAGAATCGTGTATCTATTATACTGGCCTCAGTTGGGAAGAACTTATAAGCAGTTTGTTTTATAAATAAATAGAAATGGGTGGTGATATGTTGATAACATTTGTAGGTTCATTGGAATGTGTGGTTGAATAAGTTTTGACCATTTGTAAGTGATTTTTAAATTTTGCCAAATGAAGGCTTAATATGATTCGTGAATGCACATCAAATGTATCTCACCTAGAATGTGTGTGTATTCAGGTAAACATGATTGTAGTATGCATGCACACACGTTAAATAGAATTAGTCAATTAGAGGTGTGAAAATGAGCTGGTCAGTTCAAACCGGCCGGCCCACCTTTTGAACGGGCACGGACTGGAGGTGTTCAAGGACTGGCCCGGCCCATCTCACAATATATTCACACAAGATCAGACTGCCCAGTAGCCCATCCATGTACCAGGCTGGTCGAGTATGGTTGACCAAAATCGTAAAGAAATGGGGCAAGATGCTAAAGAACTGACCAACTAAAGGCTGCCTTAGAGCTTGATTTGAGCAACCTTAGTCTCTTAGGTTTATTCCTCCTGCGCACGTCGCCGCCGCTCGGCCCTCGTTTTCTAGCCATCGTGGGAGAATCGCTTAGCCTGAGCTAAGGGGCCTACACTTAACAAGGGAGCTACTCTGCTAGATTTGAGTGTGAAGAAAGAATGATGCAAATTGTGTAAAAAACAACAATTGAGAAAGAATACAGTTCTCCTGTGAGTATAAGTGCCTGACTTATTTGTGAGCTCACTTTGCTGGAAGTGAATGTGAGCTCATAAATAAATCAAGCACTGACATTTACAAGTGAACTATAAGAGAACTTTGCTCTCTTGAAAAAGTGTATTTCTTTCTCAATTTCTGTCTACAAAATTTGCTTGAAGAACAAAACCCAAGAATGCTCTTCTATATACTTGTAGGCGCATTCTTTTTAATATGCTACAGAATCCTAGATCTAATACTTTGACTATGTGCATTCTAGACTAGTACATTTGATGTTTATTCATGAATAAATATATTCATCCATTTTTCTTCAAGAGTCTAATGCAGAAAATTATGTCAATAATAGAGTTAAAGAAAGGAGAGTAGTTCAGAATATTTAGATGGATATGAGGTAAAACGCTGGATGTATAATGAAATAAATCAGACGAGTCGAATTGTGGTGATGAAGTAAAATAGAAGAAAAGAAACACCGAAAATAACTTGGACTAGGGTAATAAAAAATGATTTCTTAATATGTGAATTGACTGCAATTTTTTCAGTATGGAGCTGAACAGAAAGGAATTTGTACGCCCTCCATACAATGTTCTTTCGAGATTTATTGAGTAGATCTTAAAATGCGCAGCGGATATTATGCTAGCGATTTTATGAGTTAAAAGATTTTCTGAAAATCAAGTACTATTTTGAAGATGCCATGTTATATTATCAGCACTTGCAAGGTCAAAACTTTGAGAAGCCCGGATGATATTGTATGCATTTTCCATCCAAGTCGCTGTTGCCCTTCATTATTCTTTTCTGACCAAATCCTTTTTGCTTCTCATGTTGCTTTTATTTAATTTTCTTTTTACATTAGACTGCTGTATAAAACAAATTGATCTCATCTCTCATTTATTCATAGTGGCTAGCTGGAGGGTCAAAGAAACCGAACGGATGATTGCCATATGCACGGAACTTAGAAAGGTTAGTTCATTGCTGCATTGTTTACTTTATTCTGTCATTTCTTGTCTAATTGGGTAAATACACCATTAAGTCACTAGATTTATGGCAAAGTTTCACGTCACTGGACTTTATTTTGTTCCAAAGTGGTCACTAAAGTTTGCGTTTTGCTTCAGTTTGGTCATATTGTTAAAATCCCATTAGTTTTTTAACAGAATGTCCGACATGGAAGACCTTAGTATTCATGCCATATCGGATTGTTGCCTTCCATGTCAGACATTTCATTTAAAAAAACTAATGAATAAATCTCAATGACCAAACTGGCAAAATTCAATTTTAGATGACCTTTTGAACAAGTTAATGTTCGGTGACTAAAAGAAACTTCACTGAATCACTATCATAACTGGTCCTTTGAGATCTTTTGCCATTCAATTCAAATTTCAGTTGGGAGCGACAGTTGAAGAAGGGCCAGATTACTGTGTAATAACTCCACCGGAGAAACTAAATGTCACAGCAATAGACACGTACGATGATCATAGAATGGCTATGGCCTTTTCTCTTGCTGCTTGTGCAGATGTTCCGGTCACGATTAAAGATCCCGGTTGCACTCGTAAAACCTTCCCGACTTATTTTGAAGTCCTTGAAAAGTTCTCAAAGCATTGACAGTTTTTTGATGTGCCAAAGTTTGTCATGTAACAGTGTTCAAATATGTGTCAAGATGAACAATTTTTCCTTATGTATCATTAAAACACTTCGAAATAAGAATTTTTATTTATTTTTGGTGAGTCTTCAAGATAGGATGCAACGCAACTGCTACCACTTTTGAAACTGGAAACTAACATGCCATATCGGATAGTGCTTTACAGGTGAATCGGCTAATTTGAAGTTATTTTAACATGTTTTTAACTTATTGATTTTTATTTTTTATTATTATGATCATATCCATTTCAATTTTCTCAATTGAACTCGTCAATTTAGTCTGAATCTTAAAATATTGAAAATAAAAGTAACTTATTTCAACTGTTAAGTAAGTGTTACTTAAAATAGCTAACTTATTTATTTTTAATTCTTTCCAACGTAAAGAATTATTTTTTATAAAATTATTTACTTATAAGTAACTTGTTTAATACTAGTTCGTTCATTCTTCCATTAACTTACCCTTCCTCTATTCAAACCTTGTTTCTCTCCTTCTGTATCTTGTTCTAATCATCCATTTCTTGATCAATTATCCAAATATCAAATCTTTTGCTGTGTACGACAAAAAAAGAGCCCCTCAAATACAGAAGTAAAAAAGAAAAAAGAAAAAATACATTGCCACCACCGGCTAGACCAGCAGTGCCCTCAAGAAACAAGAAGATTCGCATGAATAAAAGAACAAAAGAAAACTTGCACAATACCATTGCAAACCTCAATCGACCAATCTTTGTCTTCCATTTTCTTATCCTTATGATTTTTTTCAAACCCTAGCATTGTTCTTTGTTTCAAGAAAATCTGAAAAAGATTAAGATCAGCAGATTGGTCTCAAAGTAGGGGATTTAGAAACTGGGTGTTCTCCAAATCTTCAAAAATTTAAGAGAATAATGTCCCAGATGATGCACATTGATAATATTCCATCAACCCCAGGGAAGTTCAAGATGGAGAAATCGCCATATCATAGGCAGAGGCTCTATTCTTCTTTAGCCAAGCTCACGTTTTGGTCTTTTGTTTTCATTGGGTTGATCTTTATGTTCTTGTTTAGATCATCATCATCTCTATCACAAGTCCCTTCAGATCTCTTGAGGAGGTCTTTAAGAACCAGTTCTTATGGTGGCCAAGTGTGGGAAAAAAGGGTCAAGGCCTCAGCTAAAATCAGGTCAAAAAATGGGTTTTCTGTTTTGGTAACCGGGGCTGCTGGCTTTGTAGGTACCCATGTATCGGCTGCCCTCAAACGCAGGGGTGATGGCGTTTTGGGGCTTGATAATTTCAACGATTACTATGATCCGTCTCTTAAAAGGGCGCGGCAGGCACTATTGGAGCGCACCGGTGTGTACATTGTGGAGGGTGATATCAATGATGTTGCCCTCTTGAAGAAGCTTTTTGATATTGTTGCATTCACCCATGTTATGCATTTGGCCGCACAGGCCGGTGTGAGGTATGCCATGGAAAATCCTAGCTCCTATGTGCATAGTAATATTGCTGGTCTTGTTAGTGTGCTTGAGGTTTGCAAAAGTGTCAATCCCCAGCCTGCAATTGTGTGGGCATCTAGTAGTTCTGTTTATGGATTAAATACTGAGGTGCCCTATTTGGAGAGGGATAGAACAGACCAGCCGGCTAGTTTGTATGCAGCCTCTAAGAAGGCTGGTGAGGGAATTGCACATACATATAACCATATATATGGACTTTCACTTACCGGATTGAGGTTCTTCACAGTTTATGGACCTTGGGGTAGGCCGGATATGGCATATTTCTTTTTCACACGGGATATTTTGAAAGGGAAGTCAATCCCCATCTTTGAGGCACCTAATCATGGAACTGTGGCAAGAGACTTTACATATATTGATGATATCGTGAAGGGTTGTTTGGCGGCGCTGGACACTGCTGAGAAGAGCACTGGTAGTGGTGGCAAGAAAAGTGGTTCGGCACAACTGCGCGTTTACAACTTGGGGAACACTTCTCCTGTGCCTGTTTCGGATCTTGTTAGCATTTTAGAAAGATTGCTCAAAGTAAAGGCAAAGAGGTTAGTTATGAAGTTGCCTAGGAATGGGGATGTGCAGTTTACACATGCTAACATAAGCTTAGCTCAGAGAGAGCTCGGATATAAGCCCACAGCAGATCTGCAAACGGGATTGAAGAAATTTGTTCGATGGTATCTCGGTTACTATGGCAATGGGAAGAAAAGCGTGCAGTGATACATTCTTTTCATTCTTGCTGTAGGATCATTCTATTTTTGTTCAATATGATTCTTGTAATTGTTTTTAACCTGTCACAGTTTGTAGCCCAGTTATATTGTTTTCGCATGTATCTCAAGGATTTTATATAAGGAGAAAAATTGTAACCCCACGATGGAAAGGTTCTTTTGGTTGGTCATGATTGCTTTCATGGGAAAATCAATGCGTACCAAAAGACAAAACCTAACTTTTTCACTCTTGGAAATGTAATTGTTGTAGTTCTATCGTTGTAGAATTCATGACTGAGAGCAATTTTCTGATTGATGGAAGTGTGTCACCTTTATGGAGTTCAAATAACATAGCACACAATAGTTGGGTGTTGCTTTCTGTGTGTAGATTTCTTCAATGATTTTTTACTCAAAATTACTGCTGCTAAGTTTGTGTTGTATTGGTTGCCCACTTTATTGGCTTTAGTACATTTACGATGTGCTTATTGATCATGCTGCATCATCTTACCATTTACACATTTACTGTAAGAAGCTCTAAGTTGGTTAAGATTTCCCTTACTTTCTCTGCTTTGCTTTTATGATATTTGGATCCTTATAGTTGCTGCTAGTACTTGGAAGCCTTGAATTGAGGATATCGTGGATTTAGTTGATGAATCTATGTTTGATCTCCAAGAAATATCTGTCACTAGGATCTTTCTGTCTTTAGGTCAGTTGATTTGCCAGAAATACGGGATGAGTTTCCCTGAATGCAAATCGTGCCGAAGACTCTGTAGATTGCGACTGCAGTGGCGCAAGTCATGGCTGCAGCGACATAGATCGTGGGTGTGATGATTTTTTTTTTTTGTTAGATGGGTGGTGGTTGTTTCCATGTTGGTAGTGTTGGGGTTTTAGGGTGGCGATGGGGTGAGGTGGTGGTGTTGATAACGGTTGTGATGAGGTATTGACGGTGTTGGTGGCACTAAAGGCGACAGTTCATGTGGTGATGGTGTTGGCGTTGGCAGAGGCAGTCAAATTTTGTTGGTTTTTGGAGTATTTTTTGTTGGCAGTAGTGCCAATGGATTTGGCAATGTTGGTGGTGGATTTTGGCTTTGGTGAGGTGGTGTGTGGTGTTGTTTTGGCGATGGTGGCGGTGGTGACTGGTGGTATGTGGGGTGGTGTTGCTGGTACGGTGCGGTGTGGCGATAGTGGTGTTACAATAATGGCAGCGGTGGTACTGGTGGTGGTGATGGAAGTGGTGGTGATGATATTTTTGTTGGCAGGGGTAGTGTTGGGTTTGGTTGAACTGTGACCAAAGTATTAGTGGTGGATGAGATCTGGGGTGGGGTGTTTGGTGCACGTGATCAACTATTTGGTTTATTGTGACTAACTATTAAAACGTGACCTTAAAATTCGATAATTTGTGACCAACGAATTTGAAAATGTGTGACTGATAGATAAATTATAACCTATATTTTTTTTGATATGCTACCAATGAAATAAATTGTGACGTATAAATTTTTTGATTTGAGATCTCGAAATAATCTGTGATCAATTAATTTGATAATATGTTACCAGTAAGTATGCATCCGTGACCATGAATTGTATAATTTTGATTTAAATATATTTAACTAATTAACTAAATATCGGATTTTTAATTTTTGAAACTTAATACCTAGTTTTTGCAATTGTAAAAGTTAATGTCTGATTTGTAAACTCTTCCCGCTACAATAGCTGCCTGGCAGCTATTTGTTTAAGAAAAAAAAAAAAATCGAATTGGCTTAGCTTGATCAAGCAAATTTTTGGCTGAGCTTTTGCTCGGCTTGGCTTGGTTCAGGCAAAAAAATAAAACTTGAACCCGAGCTTTGAGTTTAGGTTCATGGACTCAACTCGTTGATATGGCTAGTGCGAACCATGCACTTATTGTCTAGCCTTGTGTAGTTTGCTTTGGCAATTCTTTCATTTTCAACCAAGTAAACCATTTTTGCCTTTCCTATATAAGAATCCTGCTACTGGAAATTTCTGAATTATACCTTTGTACCTGGCTTTCTTAAGATGAATTTAGCCCAACATGCTAAAACAACCCGTGGTGTAAAACACGCCGCCAAGGAATTTCAAAGAAGTGAACACTTTGTCTCCATCCTTCAAACAAGGAAACCAACAAATTTTCACAACCTAAAGGTTAATTGTTGTATAATTTCAACCAAATGGGAAAATTGAAAGTAGAAATAATTGTTCTTATAAATCTACACTTCATAAGAAAAACAACCACGTAAAAAGTCTGAACATTGGGATGAAACTTGCAAGAAAAAATTAAGCGAACTATCAATTACAACGTGCTAGGGTGCCAATTTTGATCAACAAGATGTCAGCATTATATGCGTTTCCTCGCTTCTTGGGAGACCTACCGGCCATCACAAAATGGTAAGTGGAGGATAGAAAAAATAGTACGATAATAAGTCGAGTCAAAATACTGAGGTTGGTGGAATTATGAACTCCATGTGCATCAAACTGCTCCAAATTCCAAACTCCAAACAAAATGGTCGATACCCTGCAAACTTACGAAGAAGGATCCAGGTCCATGGCCATATAACCTTGTGGACATTGGATTTAAAAATCATATTTCGTTCTTCCACTCTTTAGGATAAGACATAACATATCTGAGATGTCAGAAGAAGATGAGGAACGTAAGAAATTCCAAGACTCGAGCATAAGTCGTTTTCGTGACCCCTTGAAATGAACCACCTGTCTCCAGAAATTGAGCCAGATTAGAGATTAAAAGATGTATTCAAGAAACCTTCATAAAATAAATGAAAACTAAAATTCCTACAAAACTCGTACTACAGCCTTGGCTATTTCTCAAGAATCAAGTTCCCTATTGAAGGGTGGGGGGGAGGAGGTTACAGGCAGTGGGTTGGGGGAGGGTCAGTGAGGAAGATGAAGTGAAATTCATTTTTCAAATTTCCAATTTTAATTTCTTTCCTTCTCCTTTTATATATTTTACCTTTAAGTGAGGATATAATGGTCTTGTCAAAGAACTGGCTTTTTAAGAGTCAAATGGATGGAATCCATCATTGTGGACTGATGATACAACAAAGACGATAAGTTAGCAAAGGATGTATCCAGCAAAACTAGGTTGGGGATGAAGTAGAAACACGATATTTCCAGAAATAAATAAATCTCAAGGAAGAAATACCCAAAAGCTGGTCCTAAAACCTTGGCCTCCGTTTGGGAATAATTTATAAACGGTTTAATTTATAATTAGATAGAAATGAGTGACGGATAAATGGATACTACTTGGGGTTCATTAAAAATGTACAGTTGAAAATCAAGTTCGACCAAATGACTTATAAATTTTGCCAAACGGAGGCTTGGCCATTTGTCAAGGTTATATGTGATAACCAAATGTGCTTCTTACCTTCACATCCAGGGGCATCCCGTGAAATTGTCCTGCACCCTCTGGTGGTGTCCAATTGTAACTAGAACATGGTAAGAAAAGCACAGAGGCACCGCCAATTTCATCTATGAAAGCCTCTCTTCTAGTGAACCTTCTTACATCAAAGGAAGGTTGAGATTTGACAACCCAGAAAAGAGCTAATTGATCTCCAAGCATTCGAGAAGCTTTCATGAATTTGGAACTGTAAACTTTCAGTACATCCTGTAAGAAAGTCTTTGCCCTGTGCACAAGAAGTACATTGATTCAGTAAGAGAGATGAGGGGGAAAAAAGGTAAAAAGGTTTGCACATCAGATTGTAACAAATGATTCCAAGAGGAGATAAAAATCTATTTATATAAATTATGAAAGTTGCAGCATGATAGATCAGCCAAAACCTAAAAAATGTAAGCAAATATTTATGTATCTACAAGCACCTAATCCTAGGTGTTCATTCAAGTATTGACCCAAAAAGAGGATGCCTCCAGAAAGGCACAATTTTTGCACGCTTTCTATCCACTAAGCATTTCGTGAATGCTTGTCCAGTGTATCTTATACGTGAATGCAAAACCTTCTTTACACCTTTCACACCCACTAGATATTCACAGAAAATTGAAATATAACCAGAAAATAGTGCACCTTAGAATTCCTTCGGCTGTACCCCTCACTGCTATGAAGCCTGAATTCAGAGGTTGCTCTTTGTTGTTTCGGAAGGTGAGAGCCAGATCAAAGTTAGAATATTCAGCAAACATTTGTCCCATGTCATTTACTACTGCAATATCCGAGTCAGTAAAAATGTAATGACGGACTTTCCCCTGCCCCTGACTCTGTTTCTCAAGCACTATCTCTAGAAAGGCCTGCAGAAAAATGAATCAATTGTAAAACCAAAGTATAATATTCTTAAGGGGAAGTAAGAGTAGATATTTTATCTAGATTAAGCTTTAGATAAAATAATTTCTGCCATCAGTTTTTTTTTGTAAAATAGTCCTAACACAAAACTAGAATGTTAACAAAGACCTCAGATATAAAAGTGAGAACTAGAGTACAAGGTTAAGAGCTCAAGGTTGGGTTCTTGAAGCAGAGTTCCCAAGTTCAAGTACTACAAACATGCAAGAAGAGTCAACTTAAATTTTAGTGTCTGCCCCACTAAACTTCTATCACAGTGGCAAAAATTAAGTAGATACATAAATAAATTGTTCGCATCTATAACCATATTGGACAGTGAAGTTCTAGGTAAGAAACTCAGGAAACGTCAGAATTTATAAAACAAAAAGAAAAAAGGTGTTCACCATTGCCAACCAAAATGGCAGGTATATCGAAGACTTCTCAGTGAATATAACGAGCCGCTCCCACCCTCTACCCATAACAATCCCAACAAAATGTTCAAATTATGCTGTACATCACTATTCGTATATATAAACATTTGTATAACAAGGACTGGATTCTCCGTCTCCGGAAAATCTACCGTGAAGCTTAAGTATATTAGCAGTTGCTTGTGATCAATCATTCCATCATATATAGGTATATAGCCAATTAGAAAATATATCGGCTTTTAATGTCCTGTAAAACATTAAAACATAATCTTCAGCAAATGATAAAACAGAAAGTGTCACTTTCCAACAGTGCATTGCGCACTTACGATGTAAGACCTGATTCTTTGGAGCATCAACAAGTCCCTCGAATATTCACCTTGTATTGGATGTATGGTAACCTTATCTCTGTGCACTGGAAGCTCGGAGGCTGGATCTGTAAGTATAATAACGTCACTCTGCGGCATGGTAACCTGCAAGTATTCACTTGGCATATAATTTGAGATCCTAATTTGAATAGAAATGTTCATAAAGTAATTGCACATAGAAAATAACTAAATGTCAGGAGCAAGAATAGAATTGCCTGTGAAAATATAGCTTTCAAGTGAATTTAGGTCCCTAGCAATGATTTCTTTTGCAGCAGAGAAAGCGATGCTACAGAGTCAAAAATTATCAATCAATGATGTATTTAGTATAAAAAATGGTAAATCAAACTTTTAACAGTATTTTTTTTTTTAGTACATGTTACCATTACATCATGAGCAAAGTATGTCATTTTAGTGCATTGAAGAGGCTGTGCTAGTTGAGTAAGTTATCTAACTATGCAATTCAGCTCAAAACAGAACGAGATCGACTTTTCTCAAGACCTGACCTAAAAGCAATATAATTATTTAAAAACCAATTTTTTATCACGTAATATTGATGAATTGTTCTAATAATTTTCTTCACAAGGTGTTTCCAAATTTTACAGCCCAAACGGGTGGTAAAGGGAAAGAGATATATTAGTTCTTGACTCCTGCATGCATCCAGACTGTATTTCAGTATTTGTCAAAACCAGATACACATTAATGGAAAATTTTGGAGTTAAATTTTTATTTTGGCTTTTTGACGATTGCTGCAAATCTATAAAGCTTCAATATAAAATCCCGAATTCAGAGCCTGACAGAACCAGTACACAAACAAATTATAGGAAATTCTTTGTATTGTTATTTTTAACACATAGCATACCTTTATATACATGTCCGTAATATAAATCGACATATAAGTTGAATCGTTGAAAATATTCTAAATAATTTAACCTTCAACTCTAGTTCTGGGAAAATATTACTAGGATATACCTGAATGAAATTTATAAATACATTCAAAATAGCCAATGATCTCTCAACTTTGTCGTATGAAGTGTCCCCAATAGTGACCAAATCAACTGGTCTGCCATTGACTCGCCTGCCAACTGTAGAGTTGTAGGTCGCAAAAACAGTGACAAACACGACAAGATCTTCAGAATGAAAATCCTTAGGTAATGTTCTAATGGATGTCTTATTAAGAGCCTTGGTGCCTGCAGCACAGTGCGGATAATCATGCAATCAACCATGAGATCCCCTACACGCCAGTGCAAAACATAGAAAAAATCTTAAATCCTTATCAAAGAGGAAAGAAGATGTACAAAACCTTGACACTGTAGGCGATCAGGCAGGCCTTCACCAGAAGCTGGCCCAAGAACTAGATGATCAAATTTCTTAGTCTTCTCTTCGTGTTGATATTGTACACTTGAGTGTTGCCGCAATTCCAAAACTGACATGAAGCAAACAAGTGATTGCATGAGTTTTATCAGCATTAAAAGGTTAACAAAATATAAAAAAGGCAAATGGTAATGACTACCCATCTTTAAGAAGTTCTACGAGTCAACTTTTGTGTGAATTAACATACAATGGTAATTGATAATTATACGATGCAATTCTGCATAGGACTTACAGTTAACAATTGCCCTGGAAATCATATTACCTGGGAGCATATGAGCAATAACGAAGATGACAGGCAGGCATAAAACGAATCGCTTCCATCCACTACATGATCTCTTGTTTAACATACTTATCCCTCTGTCAAAAACCGGATTCCAACTTGCAAAGGCTCCAAAAATGCAGTTCAATACAATCAAAAAAGCATAGCAATGGGACGAAGCAGAACTGAAGGCTTCCTTCAAATTTCCACAGAACGCGGTGATGGTAGGTTTCGGCGTTGGTGAATTATTAGCCCATCAATTTGAGATTCCGAAAATCAATTTGCGCCTGGAATTTTTTGCAGAACGTGATAGCGATTGGGTTTTGGTTGGGTGAGTTAGGCGAATGGTGAATCCAGACTACAGATTTTTTGTATTGGTTTGGTTTTGCTGATATTTTGTCGGTATGTAATTCTAAAACCTAAAAATTTAGGTTTATATTCATCGATGATGGCGGTGGACTTCCAGTGGTGGTGGCCGGGTAGCGGGGCAAGCGAGGGTGTGGGTCGATCACGGAAGATTGGAGAATTATTTCATTTTCCATTTATTTTTTTCTTTCGTTACTTTACTCTTTCCACTCCTATAAAAATAAAAGAGGAAATTGTACTAGATGTCAATTTTTTGCTTTTCATTTACAAAAATATCACTTTTTAAAAGGGTTAATTTCACAAATGGTCACTGAAGTTATCTGAAAATTTCAAAACGGTCACTGAAGTTTGAAATTTCTTTCAAAACGGTCACTGAATTTTCAGATTTTTTGGCCAAGTTTGAGGCAATTTTTCGGCAACCTCCGACCACCAAAACCGTCGATTTCGGATACC
>CAIGRH010255325.1:0-13028 GCA_903798295.1 Fraxinus nigra | reverse complement strand
ATTATAAATTGAAATAATGAAGCCCAAACAAGAGCTTAATTAATTGAGAATTAATTAGAGTATTTATTACCGAATATAAATAAAATATATATTGAAAAACGAAAAATAAAATATTATTGAATATCGAATTGTAGTATGACTATAATCGTTTAAAAAATAATTTCGTGATATTTAATATATTATAGATTAGAAAAAGTTGGATAAAAAAAATAAAAAAAAGGGACATGTGGCTTGGCTGTCCGTCAAATTAAAGTTAATCACCTTTATTCACATTTTTCAAGTCTTTACCTCACGCTTAAGCCACACCTTCTAGAACGAGGGTAAAACAATTAAGTTTTATGTAAAAAACCAAAAAAAAACAATCATTCTTGTTGTAAATATCCAAAATCTGTACTCAAATCATTATATCATACGTAAAAGTTAAATTTTGAGTACATATAACATTGATTTACCAGCAGAAATTTCTGGATCCGGTCTATAAGGAATGAAAGATTTCACTCATCATTAGCAGCATTTCTGGTTGAACAAATGTATTCCTTTCATATTTGCTTAAACCTAGTGCTGAGCCTAGATAATGAAGAATAAGGACTTCCTGTGAAGCCCAGAGAATGAAAAATAAGGACTTCCTGTCAATTGAAACAATTCAAAGTCATTAGACGACTACAAGAAGTCAAGTCTTGTTCCATATTAATATGGCTCGGGTGCATAAATCATTATATTGCATTGGTTCAGTTAGTTATTAGATCTACTACTAACTATAACAAACATCATTTATTGAAATGAATTGAACAATTCATTTATAGATATTCGACAATAACTAAAAACCAATTTAAAGATTTTTTTGTAAGAATTTGGGCAGCCATTTTGTCATAGTACAAGTGGAACATATCAGTTATCTAAGATTGAAATACTAGAAAGCCATGCAACCAATGAGTAATGACATCAATAATGTTAGCACCCAGTCAGGTCCTTAGTGAACCCAAATCAATCCCATGCAACTTTTAGTGTTGGACAGTGCGTGCGGATCCTAATGATATTGTACACTTTTCCCCTCGACTAGGGATCGACCTAATATATCTATTAGGTTGTCCAAACATCTCTACTTTAAAAATGATTTTAGGGAGGTGGTTTTGAGAGTGTGAGAGGTGTGAGAAAATCTTGTACTCGTCTTCTTTATTAACTCAACTCCCTGCATGAAGATACTTCCCTTGGGGCAACTCCTGCCAATGCCCTAATAAGGTTAGCATTGGAGTCAGCTGGTCAGGTGTGATAACCTGTGGCGGCAAGAGGGCATAGCTCTCAATGTGAAGGTGAACCACTAAAAATCTGCGTTTTTATTTTATTTTGTTTAAGAAATGATTATGGCTTAATCCCTAACAGCAAACACCTTATTTCAAGAGCCAACTCTCCCATCCCATACAACTTCATCACATCTGTATCATATGAATTGAAAGATGCATTCTATTTATCTTCTGAATAACATGAAACAGAGAATAAAACTCAAAGTCCAACACGTCTTTTGAACTCATTTCGAATATGGCGTCTCCTGGGAGATAGTTTTTGAGTTCTACAACTCAACTCGAAATTTATATAGTTTGTAAAAGATACCAGCTGTTGCATAAATTCCAATAGTGTGAGGATTCTGTTGAAAAAGAACTCTCATATATCTATAAAATTCAATACATATTCCGAGCACTAATATCATATGAATGAAGCAAGAATGTTGACTTACATTTTTGGATCTCAATAAAGACCTAAAATTTTCCACCAAGCAGCTCCAGTTAATCCCCATATCACAATGTTAATAAGGGCCATTGCAATTCCCAATTTAAAAATGTCGCGGAGTTCTACATAACCAGCTGTGAACCACAAGTGAGAAATCAATTCAAGGTCATGACTGACAAATTATAACTTAAAAAGTACAGATTGTTCAAAGAAAAACGTCCCCAAGACATTTGAAATGGCAATATAAGACAAGAAACGAGAAACTAATAAAAAATAAAACGTAAAGTAAAAATCGAGATGCTCAACACAAAATTATAACCAGACGAAAATAAAATTTCCAGACAGGTGAAAGATTTTCATATGTAATTTAGAAAAAAAAAAAAAATAAAAAAAAAAAAAAAAGGTTATTAGGTATGTAATCGTATTCTTCTCCTAAGGCCCTGAGTTATGATATTCGATGGTGTATTTTCATGATTATCTCAAAATTATTTCTATATTAGTGTGATTATCCTTTTATATTTATTTGTAATCTTTTCCTGACCACCATTTATCAGTGCTGAAAGTAATCTGGTCAGACAAAAACGTTCATATGTATAATGAGAAATAAAATACCTCCATAGTAAACAGCAGCCTGACCACTGCTATAATGTGTCAGTGCACCAAAAAGATTTGTGTTGTATCCCAAAGCCAGAGCTGCCAACAAACCAGGAACTTGGGATGCCACATGCATTCCGAGAAATGCAGAGTATAGAGCTCCAACATGTGCAGTTTGACTTGCAAATAGATAGTGGATAAAGAAGTATGCTGTCTGAAGGATACAAAATGCACCAAACCAGCTCACTGAAAGAGATTTAAGTAAGTTGGCCACACATTTAGACATCCAGGGTACAACACCAAGAGCCGTTAATTGAGTAGCCATGCCGACTAGAACTCCAAACCAAGCCAGGGTATCCCATGCTTGCTTCTCGCTTAAACAATCTTCCCAATCAAGTACTCCTAACAGAAGAAGTATCGACAAACCCAGCATAGCGGCAATAACACTACTCAAGCCAAGAGCCTCTCTGTATACACAGAAATGAAGGCGGTCAGTAGTCTGTTCTCTACAAACCTAGAGAAGTAAATTTAATTGAGTATGGAATCAGTAACAGATATTCTAGTGGCAATGACGTTTCAAAATTGATTGAAGAAAGTGTGGATGATAGCGAAAAGTTGAATACATAACCTACTTATTATATGGGAAATTTATTTTAGCACGTGAAATTAAACTATTTGTCATGCCTTAGTCCTGAGCATGTGACATTATAAGCAACCTCTTTGCCTGAGAAAGCTAAGTATTACCCTGAAATCCATAATGCAACTGTCAGCAGCATGGTTCCCACCATCAGCCATTCATCTCTTTTGACACAACCCATTTGCTCCAATTTCCTCTTGGCCATGGCAGGAGCATCAGGCGTGGCTTTCATTTCAGGGGGAAAGATCTTATATAGGATGAAAGGAGTTGCAGAAAGCGAGATCAACGCAGGTATGCTAGATGCCTTGAGCCAAGTGACCCATCGATTTGGTATTTTCACACCAATACTGTCAGCTAATTTAACACACAGCATGTTTTGAGCTGCAGCTGTCAGGAAAAGAGCACTCGAGTTACTGGCAGACTGTCAAGCATCAACAAGGGAAATGATCAAATAAAGAAATGCCAAATATATAAAAATTAACAAAAATGGAATAAGGTACAGAAAGAAAAACAAAAATAGGATAATACATAGAACATCAAGGATAGACAATATCTACAATATGTAACATGATTGTACATTAGTTCAGAATATAGAACGTTGAAAGAGCTTTGGGTTAATCACAGCAGGAACAGTCCAACTTTTCCTAAAGTAATATGTATTCTCCAACAAACTTCAGACTTTTTACTCGTATTCATCTTCCAGCTCTAAGTAGATTGCAGAGCATCTTATGAGTCTAGTATTAAGAACTAAATGATGAAATCCATCTACTCAGGACTGTTAAAGTTTTCTTTCTATTCCTACAAAAGAATGAAAAAAGAAGAAAGGACCAAAACATTGACCATCTGCTTGATGAGATACATTAAGATTTCCGTACATTAAGACAGGACCAAAGCATTAAGCATTGACCGTCGCGTTGAAATGTTCAGGAAAGATGGATATGAGATGGATTTGCCTACTTCTGCTGGCAAGAAGAATCAAAAGCTAGTATCAAAGAGAACAAAAATATCATCAATGGATCCCCTGACTAACTGATCTCTGAAAATGAGGAACCCAATAAAACTTTTCAAATGGCACATCCAAAAATATAACCTCATTTAATATATGCTGACCAATCGTAGTTGCCCTCAATGGGTCCCCCAATTACCAAATCAAAGCATGTCCAAATTTTAAGTGAAGGTAGCCATGTGTATTGTTAGAATTAGAGAGTGACCTGAATTTTATTTGGAATTCCTATTCGAAGTCCATTTGGCAATTCTTGTTGAAATTCAAGTTGAAAGTTCAATTGGAAGTTCGGAATTTGTGTTAGACTTAAAGATGCCTAGATATAGACCAGAGAGGAATTTTCGGCGCATTGCCGCTCCGTGAGCGCCGTCTCCCGCTCAAGCTCAAAACGGCCCGCTTGGCGCCCACCTGCACTCGAGAGGCGGTTTGTCCAGCCCAAACCCGTTTTACATTTTTATATGTGCTTTCAACATTCTTTTTCATCTATAACTCTATTTCTAGGGTTTGAAACATTCCTTATATATAGTTAGTTCTTCATTGTGATTTAGACAAGTTAGACAATATTGAAATTGTATTTTTTTCTCTATTTTTAGTGAATTCTCATTCCATCTGCAAATTGTCTATTTACTTCATATTGTGCTATATATTAATCCTCTTATTCACAACATGTACAAACTTGCAGGAAAGGTTTTGCTCAAGTGATCACTATGCAAAACATGATCACTGCAAGTGGGATTGGGCTTATAATAATCAAGATAAAATAACAAGAAAACCAAGACACTTTTCCATTCATCTGATTAAGCATATGGTACCTCCTAAACATTCGCTTCAAGCAATAATTGCTCATTCCACATAAGCTTGAGTCCGATCACTCTTCCACCTCATCAAGATTAACCACATCAATTAAAGTCAAAAATCAATATTAGCTACATCATATACCTAATCACACGCTCATTATGTATGTTCATCTTGTACATCATACCACGTGCTAATGTCCTGTCTTTACTAATTCATTTGTAGGGGTGAAAAAGACAACGGCAAGTTTTATTTTCAATAAATCTGAGATTTACCTCGTGAATAATAAATGAAAAGGCAAATAAGATTTAAGCCTGTTAATTCAGCATTTCACCCGTGTCACGTTAATAAGAACGAGATAATCTACAACTCTCGAGCCAACATTTGTCCAAGCATACACCTACTAAATGCAACATTAGATTCTAAAGAAAATTTTGATTATTGTTAAGAACATCTTCACCAAAAAACTGACATACCTCTTCTTTGTGGAAAGTCGGGCAGACTAGCGAGTTATTAACGAGTTATGATTTTGAATACCAAAATGGTGAACAAAAAGAACAAAGGAGAACACGATTTATCAAAAAATATGTGCATAATTCCTTCATATGCTAGTTGACAATTCACATTGTAATCTTCATCATATTATTAGGACCTGAATAATTCAATTGAATACATTAAACATTTGATTTATGTATTTGAGAAAATAAACTAAAAAGCTAGTAAAATTTAACACAATTTTCACACCAACCTGATTCTGGGATTGAATGAGATATGCTCCAATCTTCTTAGCCGATCCGTCCTTGGGCCTACTATCAGCACCGACCGCCAAGGACTTAATAATGGGCAAGAAAATTCCTCCGGCCCGCGCCGTAGTGCTTGGCATGACGGGCGAAATGGCGGCTTCACTCAAAACCAACCCATAAGATAACCCCAGAGTACTCTTCCCAAGCCACCGAACAAAAACCATAGCAATCCTATCCCCAAGCCCTGTCTTCACAAAACCTTTCGAAAAGAAGAAGGAAATCACGATAAGCCAGATGACCTCATTAGTAAAGGCAGAAAACGCAGCAGCGAAGGTGAGAGTTTTGGTGATTACAGCGAGCGTGAGGCATGTAAAAGCCCATGCGCCTACAGGTAACGGGCTTAGAATGAGGCCCGAAATGGTGGTGAGGAAAATGGAGAGAAGCGACCACGCTTTTGGCGTGAGGGAGTGCGGTTTTGGTATTGCGAAGCGGAGAAGTAACCCAATGGAAATGGAGATGAAAAATGGAATGGGTTTTACACCTTTCCAGTTGAAGTTCGGTAAGCGGCGGCGGCGGGAGGTGGTGGTTCTGGCGTCAACAGGGAGGTTGTTGGGTGTGGAATTTGGATTCGTCATCGCCTTTTTGGGTGGTGCAAACAGCTTGAATTTACGTGGTTCAACAAACTGGTTACTCACGCTGACAATCCAACCGTATTAGAGTTGAGTGGAACACTATGCATGGTGGATATGTGGGGAAGAATGAATTGATAGCCATTTTTGAACGGATAACACAGCACTATAAAGGACTAGATCTTTTTCGTGATGTTATCTTGTTCTGGCCAAATTGTATCGGGTTGGGTCCACATAGAACTACCAACATCATGTCTAACAGGAAAGGGAATTTTCGGGAACATAATTGGGCCACAATGGTGTTGTAGTGGAAGTCATTGTCGCTGCCCTAAGCAGAAAGATGTCGAGGGGGTTGCTCTTTCAGAGAGGTAAGATGGTTGCAAAAAACCAAGAGCTACTGATATGAGAAGTGGAGTGTAATGCCTCGATGGTTCAGTGTGTAAGCATAGTAGTTCGTGCTCTTCTACATATATTTGGTTGAAATATGCTATACAAACAGGTTCAATAACACGTTAAAAAATAGGGAGAACAACTGTCGACGCATAATTTGACAATTAAAAAAAAAATAAAAAAAACTCAAACGGGTGCTGCCACAGTGCACCGTCCCCCTCCCTGTCATAACCATGTTTAATGAATTGAGAGAGAAATGGCGGGAGAAATCTTATTAGAATAAAATGGAAATGAAACTCACGTTCTTACAATGAACTAACCCAATTGTATAAATACAATTAATAAAATGACATCTGGCAAAGTAAAAATATCTAACTAACTAATATCAACTTCTAATACTCCCCCTCAAGATGGCCGATGAATGTCAAGGACCGCCATCTTGGACAGTAGAGGAAATAAAGAAGCAGACGGTAGGGCTTTTATGAACACATCAGCAAGTTGATGAGTAGTTTGAACTGGAAGAAGCTTGAGGAAATCAGTGGTGACTTTATCTCGAACGAAATGACAATCTATTTCAATATGTTTTGTTCTCTCATGAAACATAGGGTTAGTAGCGATATGGATTGCCACCTAATTATCACAAAAGAGAACGACTGGACCAGCATGTGATATTTGAAAATCAACCAGCAATTGATGGAGCCAAATAAGTTCACTGGCTGTGGAAGCAAGAGACCTGTATTCAACATTGGCAAATGAGCGAGAAATGGTCGTATGTTTCTTAGCTTTCCAAGAAACCATAGAATCACCAAGGAAGATGCAAAAACTAGTAACGGATTTTCGAGAGTCTAAACAAGAGCCTCAATCCGCATCCGCAAAGGCTTGAAGTTGGAAAGTAGACGAAGAAGAAAAGAACAGACCTTGACCTGGAGAAGACTTCAAATATTTCAAAAGATAGTGTGCTGCATCCAGGTGTGGCTGCCTGGGAGAATAGATAAACTGGCTGAGTTTATGGACAACAAAGGTTATATCTGGCAGTGAGATGGTGAGGTATAACAATCGACCAATCAGTCGTCTGTAGGAGGAAGTATCAGGGATAAGTTCACCATCAAAGGAGCTGAGTTTGGTTTTGGGATCCATAGGTAAAGAGATTGGTTTGCTAGCAAGGAAACCAGAATCCTCAAGTAATTGGAGAGTATAATAGTTTTGGGAGAAGAACAAACCAGCAACTGACCGGGCAATCTCCAAACCAAGAAAAAGGACCAAGATCTTTGAGCTTAAATTGACTATGAAGGAATTGCTTTAATTGACCAATTGCAATCAGATCAGAACCTGCAATTATGATATCATCAACGTAGACTAATAATTCCACAAATGGAGAACCTGAGCCTTTTGTGAAAAGGAAATAGTTTGATTTTGATTGTGTGAATCCATGTGTGCTAATTGCCTGAGAAAACTTGGAAAACCATTATCGGGAGGCTTGTTTTAGACCGTATATAGACTTATGCAAGCGACAAACAAGCTTCTCCCCCTTACCAACAACCCTCATATGTACATCATATCCCAAAGGGAGATCCATGTATACCTCCTCAAACAAGTCCCCATTTAAAAAGGCGTTGTTGACATCAAGTTGAAAGAGATGCCACCCTTTGATAGCAGCAATAGCAAGCATCATCTTCATTATTACTAATTTTGCAACCGGTGAAAATGTCTCAAGAAAATCCAAACCTTCATGCTGAGTATATCCCTTTGCTACCAACCGGGCTTTGTAACACTCAATGCTACCATCAAATTTATACTTAATTTTATAAATCCATTTGCACCAATTGAATGCTTTCCTTTAGGAAGAGTTTGAACAGACCATGTGTTGTTTGATTCCATTGCATCTAACTCATTAGCCATAGCTTTCCTCCAATGTGGATAGTTGACAGCTTGATAGTAGAATTGGAGTTCAAAGTTGGAAGAAATTTGTAGAAGATAGGCACAATGAGAAGGAGAAAGTGATTTATAGGATATAAAGTTGTGTAAGGGATAAGAAATATTATAGGCAGGTTGGGATTTATGTTGAAGCAAGTTACAATGATAATCTCGCAGGTAAGAAGGCGGTTTGATGACTCTTGAAGATCTTCTAGTAATAGGAACGGAGTTAGGGATGATAGGAGGAACACTTTGATGAGTAGCTGAGGTGGAATCAGTCACTATAGGTAGATCAGAGGCTGGTATAGGTAATACCAGGTCTGGGAAAGGGTCAATAACATTAGTGGGATGGGGTATGGACTGAAAAGGAAAATGTGTCTCATGAAAAACTACATCACGAGATACAAAGAAGGTTTTGGATTCTATATTATATACCTTGTATCCTTTAATGCCAGGCAAGTAACCAACAAATATACACGGTATAGCACGTGGATGGAATTTAGTACGAATGGAAGGAAGAGTAGATGCATAGCAAAGACATCCAAAGACTTTGAGGCAAGTGTAATCAACTAGGGTATGATGAAGAAGTTGGAAAGGAGATTCTCCATGCAATAGGGGTAAATGAGTACGATTGATTAAGTAAGTGGCCGTAAGTACACATTCTCCCCAAAATTTTAATGGAACGTGCGACTGGAAATAAAGAGCTCGAGCTACATTAATGAGATGTTGATGTTTCCTCTCGACCACTGAGTTTTGTTCAGGCTGTTCAACACAAGAGTATTGATGTAAGACCCCTTTAGAACTGAAGTATTCTGTGAATTGAAGTTCAAGCGCACTATCAGATCTAAATTGTTTAATGACTTTGCCTAATTGTGTTTGAATAAGGGAGAAAAACTTAGGAATGATGAACTTAACATCAGATTTCTATTTCATGAGAAATAACCACGTGAATCTCGTACAATCATCTACTAGAGTTAGAAAGTATCGATAACCAGCTTAGGTTGATGTATGATATGGTCCCCACGTGTCACAATGTATCAAGTCAAAGGCTTTTTTGGACAGATTATTGTTGGAAGTAGATGACAGATGCCTTTATTTAGCCAATGGGCAAATTGAACAATGAGTGTCTTTATGATTATTACAAGAGAATGATAGTTTGTCTTTCAACATTTCTAGACGTTTGTAGGATAAATGCCCAAGTCTATTATGTCAAATTTGAGAGGACACATTATTAACAATTGAAAGAGAAGAATTACAAGTGTTGTCAACTGGAACAGAAATACAAGAATTTGAAAGATAGGCAGTGTCAATGATATAGAGGTCAGCCACTTTGCTACCCTTGCCAATCATCTTCAAAGTTGGAATTTCCTGAATAATACAAGAATCCATAAGAAATTTGACATGAAGAAAAGGACCTCTCATTAATGAGCTGACTGATAGCAAATTAAAATGGAACGAAGGCATATAAAGGACATCATGTAGTGTTAAGGATGGACTAAGTTGAATAGATCCAGAGAACTTAACAAGTATGCGAGTGTTGTTGGGAAGAGTGACAAAAGAATTCGAAATAGGTAAAAAAAAGTATGGAATAGAGATTGATCAAAACATATATGGTTGGTAGCACCAGAGTCAACTATCCAACATCGAGGAGAATGAAGGCTAGGATGGTTAGAAATTGAGAAACAGGTACCTGATGTGTGAGTCGAGTTCACATCAACTCCTTTAGTACCTTTGGCTGAAATCAAATGAGAATTTAACATGGTCAATAGGTGCTGATACTGGTTTGGATTTAAAGTGTGGACAAATCCATCAATATCCCTTTGATGATCAGAAATTTCTGACACCTGATTAGCAGCTGCAGCAACACCTTGATGTGAAGAAGAAACCTTTTGTCTTGTTTTGTAGCCAGGGGGTAACCATGAAGTTTGTAACACTTGTCAATAGAGTGACCATTAAGCTTGCAGTATGTACAAAACGGTCGTATCCTTTTTCTGAAATCTGCCAAATTGCTGGTTGCTATTGGATCGACTGCCTTCATTCTTGGTCAAAAAAGCCATTTGATTATTACCAGAAGACATTTCAGGTACATTATTCAATGTCCTCTAATGCTCTTCTTGCGAAACAAGGGCAAATACTTTGTTGATTGGTGGAATAAGATCCATATGTAAAATCTGACTGCGAGTTTGAGCAAACGAATCATTAAGCCCCATCAAAAATGACATCACATACTCAGTTTGGTAATGGTCTGTTAAGGACTTATTACCCCACACGAACATTTTCCACATGAACAAATTGGTCTATAGTTGCTCAATTCCTCCCAAATTGCCTTCAGCTTTGTAAAATAAACTCCTACAGTAAGTTGAGCTTGAGAGTGATTCATCAATTCACGCCTTAACTGGAAGATGCGCGGCCTATTTTTCTGTTGAAATCTCTCCTTGAGATTCTCCCAGATTTCAAATGCAGACACAGAATATATCACACTAGCTGAGATTTCCTTAGACACATAGTTAAGGATCCAAGATATGACAATATTGTTGTTGCGAGTCCAGGAATTCATAAGGTTATCATTACCTTCAGGTTTCGAAACAGTTCCATTAACAAAACTAAGTTTATTCTTGACTGATAGAGCAATTATCATGTTTCTGCTCCAGGATGCATAATTCTCACCAGTTAATTGTTGAGAAACTAGAACAAGTCCAGGACTGTCCGAATGATGTACGTAATAAGGTCTAGACACATCATCAATATATGAGTTACCTCCTGAAGTAGTTGAACCATCTAATAACACCGCAGCCATGGAGATGCTGAATTAACAACCAGATGAATTGATACTGTGAGATCTGATACAATTTCTGGAGAAGAAGAGGAAGCTGGATCAGGCGCTCCACATGTGCTCTGATACCATATTGAATTGAGAGAGAAATGGAGGGAGAAATCTTATTAGAATAAAATGGAAATGAAACTCACATTCTTACAATGAACTAAACCCAACTATATAAATACAATTAATAAAATGACAGCTGGCAAAGTAAAAATATCTAACTAACTAATATCAACTTCTAATAATGTTCAAGATTTTAATTGGTTTGTCTTGATATTTTAGTGTTACTTAAATGAGGTTGGATGTGGTTCTCGTGTCTTTGTAGTTTGTGCCTCATATTGAGAATCAAGTGATCCACAATCTCGACTAGTGAAAGCTGGACTGATTGTATTCCTCATTTTATCGCGCCTTTTGTTTGCACGCATTTAATAACAATTCTTCTTTTTAATATACTAGCTGACAATATGTTCATTTTAAGTGGTTTAGTAATATCATTTTGAATTTGGGTATGATAAAAAAATTTAAATAATAATAGAAAAAAATTGTTTGCATTTCTTTCTTTTTTTTTTCCATTAACTGAAAAAAGTTTCTTTTGAAAAAATGGAAATACCTTCGTCCCTAAGCAACTTTCAATATTTTGGTCATATATTTCTCTTCCGATATTCGATTAACGTGATTCAAATTATGTTGAAAAGCTAACTCAAAAGTACTACAATTCCTCCAAAAGTAGTATTCCAATATTTTTTGGCCAATAACACCGGGCACTAGGCCTAATGTGAGTTGGATCACTTAGCCACGCTTCATAATTTTCAATTTGAACGATTTCTACCTGAAAAATGGGTCTCAATCCGATGCTGATAATTTGGAACATAATTTTTTTTTTTTTTTGCTGAAAAATGAATTGTGAAAATATTTTGACTATATTTCACTAATTTGACTTTCAATTGCATCCAATTGATTCTATGCGATCTTCAATTATCGTTATGTGGTCATAATCAACTATTGAATGTTTATACTTTGGTCCCTGAACTTTGAATTTCTTTCATTTTTACCCATTTCCCCTTCATCCAATTAACCCAATTTTTCTCTCGAGTTTTACATAACAAACAAAATTAACAATAAATTTAGACATAAATCATCAAAATTAACGACAATTAATCACATTTAAAGGTTCAAATAAATGGATAAAATACACTTATCAAATATGGATATGTAAGCTTAAAGATGGTATGTTCCTCTTTTGTGAATCTACTAATTTGTTATTAGTATTTGAGAGAAGATATGTAATAAATATTTGCATTCAATCCTTTATCACTAGGAGGAGAGATGTCGATAATCTTCTTGAAAGAGAAGGGTGCCTTTGGGAATGGGGACATTGGACTCCTATCTTGTGCTGGCTGTGCTCCATGTTGCATTTTCTATAAAAGCAAATCATGACAGTTTTATGGATATAGGATATGGTGTCAATTGCCTTTGTACCCACACAGATTTCTCCATTTACATCACCCTCATTTGCATATAGATACCAATCAAGGAATGCACCAAAAACTTGCAAACAACACTTTCTTCCTCTTCCTTTGTGGCTCATGAATAGTGGAATGATGAAGTTGATATTCTGATATAATCACTCTCTTATATGTATTGTATTCATGATTCATCACCTTTTTGTTGAATCTAAATATTTTCCTTGCATATTCTGAAATTGTGGCCGTTGATGGTCTTCGGTCGATGATCGTCCTAACTCACCAACATTCCTGGATCCACCACTGTTGATATC
>CAIGRH010255312.1:0-19976 GCA_903798295.1 Fraxinus nigra | reverse complement strand
TTGTCAACGAACCGTGCACTTACGATGATTTAAATCTGAAACATAATTTCGTGAACAACACTACCATGTCATTACGTCTTTCCCATGGATCAAAGGAATCACTGGTCAGTTCAGGTTTGGGCAATTTTCAATTGATGAAACCAAGCTTGTTTTTAGCTCGGAGTGCTCGCCGAAGTGCCATTGACTAGGTAGGATAATTATTTGTGGTTAGCAGTTCTGTAACTAAAACAGCTCTTGGGTTTTCTAAGTTTTCCAACTTGTATGGGTCAGAAAGTTCAGGAGTGGGAAGGGGACCTGTGTTTTCACTACCAGCAGAGTTCATACCGGCAATGGTGGTCATTGCTCTCATACCATGTAAGATATTAAAGCTGAATGAAGATGATGATGAAGATTGATAAATTTGGATTGAATCTGAAAATTTATTCTATCGCATAACACTAATACAAAGGCTAATATATAGAAGATACAAAGGGATAAATGAGTAAAGAATCATCCTAACAAACTATACAACAGAAAGAATATTAATCTACCTAACCATGTGCAATTTACACGAGCTGCAGGACACTTGGCTTAATAAGTTTGCTGCCTTATGATATGTGTACATATCTCGCTGATAACCAAACTGATTTGCCGATGATTTAGCTGATAAGCATGGCTGATACTGATTAGCATGCTGAATCTGATAAGTGTGCCGCATTATTTATTTCAACACTCGGTCCATACTAAAGTCTTTCATATAATAGAGCCCTCCTCTCTTAGTACCCCACATAATAATATCCTTACTGAGAATGTCCTCGTGAAGACAAAAAGGAGGGTACATTAGCACAATACAATTAAGATCAGATGTATCACTTGGCTCACAGAGAGAAGCTTATGAGATAATTATGGAACAAGTAATGTATTATACAGTTGTAAAGTAGGTGATAATGTCATAGTGCTCGCGCCAGTGACGTGAGAGATTACACCATTAGCATTGGTGATATTGGTACATCTCGCTAATGAAGTTTGTGTTAAATTCGTAACGGCAGATATCATGTGGTCAGTGGCACCAAAGTCCAACAACCATGCACCACGGTCAGTGTCATTAGACGAACTATAACTAACACAACCACAGCTACTTGAGTTTGGAACCGGTGAAACCTGGTGTAAAGGATAGGTGAGGCTTTGCAGTAGCCACAACTGCTTTACCAGGACCTTTATTTTCATTGTCTATGCCACGACGCTTCTTAGCCTGGAGATCATTCCACCAATCAGGATACCCGTTCAATTTAAAGTAGTTTTCACAAGTATGCTTTTGATTGCCACAATGGGTGCATTTCAAACCCTCTGATGATGTATGAGATTTTTTAATCTCATTGTGCACGGTAGAAGGTTGGTCAGAGGGACACATGCCAATAGTTTGTATATCTGAAAGAAATAGGTTGTCTTTCAAACTAACTCTAAGGCAGGGTTTCTAGATTACCATGGGACAAGAAAAGCAGTGTAAATCTTTTTCATACCAAATATGTGAAATTTATCATTCAAGATATAACACTGTCATCTTTTCAAACTTGTACTTCTCAAATAAATTTCCACTTAGCATGCATCACCTTAAGCATTTCTGTTGTTCCTGTAGTCATTTTTGTTCAGTCCAATTTTGGAGACTGGCCTATATTATGATCCAGAAATTTTAGTGTAAATCTGCTTCATTACAGGGGAAACTATGCACATCTTATTTCTGGCTAATAATTCATATTATTGTCTTATAACTGTTTTTGATTCCTAAACTACAATATAAATTAACGGTGCTCCCGCCTCTTATAAAATTCATGTTTATCAGTTTACATGGTCCATTAGTAGAAAAGATTTATGGTTTCTAAACAATTAGACCAGTTCTTGACTATTATCGCATGCTTCCCTATGTAGGGATCATGTCAAGCTGGTTTTTAAGGTACAAAGTCTATCAATCTATTTTCACTTTATTACTTGGAATTTGAAGATTGCACAAGTTCTCTCAATATTGTCTTATATGATATAGAAAGTAGAGAAGATTTCCATAAAACACAGTCTTGGAGAGAGAATAAAAAATGTCTTAACACTTGAGACCAAATATTTACAGTATTCGAAAAGTATTCTCCTCCTTCCCTTCTATCCTACTTCATTTTCTCTTCCACTTAACCTGATTTTTGTGTGTCTATAATGTCAGCAAGTCACACAACCATGGTCAATGAAGAACATTTTTGCATCTTAAAAACTAGCTCCTTTTAGTTTGTTACCTCTGAAATTTTTTATCTTAGAAGTGATTTAATGAAGAATTCACGGTGGGCTGCTCATTCAGTGAAGAACCTATTGTAATTTAAGCTTAGGTACGTGTTTCTGATTGTTGGCATTGATTAGCGGATGTTATGTTTAATTCATAAGAATTGATGAAACTGATCAATATTGATCACAATTTCCTGTGTTGCTTACAGCAATTTCGTGTTCCATGGTTGGTTTTATATGGGATTTTACACCAATTATATATCCTTAAACATATTACCGATAATATGTGCAGACATATTATTCAACATATCTTTTATACAAGCACAAAATTTAATGTAGAATCGACTTACGAAACCAAGTATTTATATGTAGACGAATTCGTGCCTTTCCATACTTCAATGAAAGTCATTTCGTTCTTCAATTTGAAACCTTTCATATGACAAAAAGAAAGTATTTCTGAAATCAAATACAATGTAAAGAAATTCGAAAGAAGAAAAAGGAGATGCAAGTGTAAGATTGGTCGAGGCAAGTGAAACTCTTTCCTTAAGATGAATTTACCATGAATCGATGCTAACAATTTTTCGGCAATCATTTCCCAAGATACAATGATCATATCTAGCCATAGGAGCACTCCAAATGGCTTAAACCAATGAACTCGAATGGAGTTTCTTTTCTACCATAACCATTAATTTGATGCAAATGGTAATCATTTCTATAAAGTGTTTTTAAGCAAAACCAAAATGTAAATATGGAATGGAATGAATAATAAACATTCTAGGGGATCTTTATATAGAAGGTGAAGGGGTGTGGTTGGAGAGACATTCCCCAAAATTCAGCATTTTTCAAGAAGGGAAGCAATCCGTTCGACCACTCGCCTACTGTCCCTATAGCTCTTGAGTGGTGCAATGCAGTGACCTATCGCTCACCAAGCGTTGTTATGCTGCTTGAGCGATGGTCTCACGTGCTAAATTCTAATTTTTCCTTCAAACTTTGTACCACAATTTCTCATTTATCCAAAATTGGTTTTTAGATATCAAATATATTATGATGATCTACCCGACGAATAGAATAAGTTAGTCTATTTACTTTCGTAATTTGACTATCGGATTTGACTAAGTTGACACAAAGTCACTTTTCAAGATTTATACTTAACCAAAAATTTCAATTCTTAAACCAAATTCCAATAATCATCCACATGAATGGAAATCCCACACATGTAAATGATAATACGACACTAGTAAAGAGGCCTTGAACCTTCCTAAATGAAATATTATCGAATTTACTCGGCTAATTGGTGAACACGATGTCCTGAATCATTCAATTGATGGTGTAAACTAAGACAACATTACTCACACAATTTCTTCCCTAAACCATTCATGGTTTTCATGATTGTGTTCGTTTTGGCCATGAAACACTTTTGGGTTTCATAAGTGTTATAAAAATTATAGTTTCAAACAATTCTCGTCAAAGAGGCCCCATTTATTACTTACATAGGTGACCACCTATTAAGATTATTATGTCCTGCTCCACTTGACTTATTCAAGATATAAGAATCATTAAAAACATATCTTAACCTTCTAACATTCTACAGAAAGTACTTTAAATATCATAGGAATGAGTAGAAATAATTTCCTAAATGTTTTATGGAATCTTCATAATTTAATTGTCCATTTGGACCAAGATCTTGGGATCTCCAGTCAACAAGGTAGAGTTAGCATTACAAGGACTCTAACGTTGTATGTTGTCTCTTTCCATTCAACATGCAATATTGTGTCTAAGACATATATGTCTAGACTTATTATTTACATGTGACTTAGTATCTCATCAAATATAACTAGTGGTGATTGATTCATTTATTAGATACAAATTGTCATCGACTAAGAAATCATCTTATGAAGCAAGTAGCTTTATCAATTTTCAAACATGGTTATTACATTAGTCAATCACTTTTACTAGTGGATTTCATCTATGAGTATTCATCTTTCAACATTGAACTAATGTATTTCAATTTTATGAATATTCTTCAAATATTCCAATTCAAATTATTCTTGCATATCCAAACAAACGCCATAATTGGCTTTCATCCCATTTTATCCACTTTAGAGAGTCAAAATCTTTTATATGAAAAGATGCATTTTCAT
Organism: Fraxinus nigra; assembly: GCA_903798295.1. Lineage (NCBI taxonomy): Eukaryota > Viridiplantae > Streptophyta > Magnoliopsida > Lamiales > Oleaceae > Fraxinus > Fraxinus nigra. The sequence goes on along the minus strand of CAIGRH010255312.1, from coordinate 15,594 downwards.
CTAAAGTGATCCTAAAATATTCCATAATTTTCTACATAATTTTCCAACAATTCCAAGTAATTAGGCTGCGAAACCAAAAACCCAAAACAATGTATTTACTTATTCCAAACCTTTATACATCCATTTTATAAGTTTATTCCATTTATAGTCAACATATAGTATGAATAAGAATGCCAATATCTCATGGAAGTCCATTCACTCCCTTATTTAGAGATATTGCAATCTCATTTAGTATCGTCATTGATCCCATTTTAATTGGGCAACTAGATATGACCGTATTCATCATATGCAATAATACGGTGAAAAATGCTACCCCCAGCAACTTTAGGGTACATTAATAATGTAGTGTAATAACTTATCTTCCTTCGTTGAATAAATCTTATAGATTTTAGGTAAGCACATTCATGATAAACCAATCTCTTAAAACAAACAGTACCTCCATAATTTTTGGGCAACAATACAAGCAGTCTCTATCGTTGTATTGTCTATCAATGAAAATTAGGCTTGTTGATCAACAACCAAAACCAAATGGTAAGGCCATTGATTTGACATAAACCTTGAACTATTCAAATTAGTATGATAAACCGTTTCAATTATTGAATTTGATCATTACTCATCTCAATATCAATTCACATATGTGTGCAAATAATAATTCAATATTATTTCGAAACATCTTTTAAACTAATTGGCCTTTCTTTGGCAATCGACATTTAACTGTTTGAGATTTGTTTGTTCAAAGATTTCAACTATTCAACTATGTCTCAATTTGCATTCTTTTATAAAAAGAAATTTTTTTCTAAGAGGAATTACAAAATCTTTGCATACCATAGTTTTTATCCTTTACAAATGAATGTTCTTTTACAATCAGCATCTTAAGGATATCCGGTATCATCGCCAACTATAGGAACCATCTATGCCTTGTAGAAAATATTCCCAACAATTAGGGTAACCATATAAATTTGACATCAAATTTTATCTATAGACTTGGTCTGCCAAACTAGGTCATTTTAACTCTTTTGTGGGTATATAGTGGAAAGAAACCTCATTTAACCATATAGGTAGGCATTAAAATATGCCTCCTCATGTAAGTAATATATTCAAATATTCTCCAACAAAAGGAATATACAATTTCCTCCATGCACGTGCTCTTTGTTCAAAATAGAATAGATACTTGCATGCACCGATTAGTGAATATCAATTAAATTCACGATTCAAATAATCTCACGTATTTTAGCATGTCCATGAATTTTAAGAGACAAGCAATTTTCTATTGACAAGTTACTATTCGGCATACCTCTTGCCACCAAAATGGATTTAGACAATGAAGAGGCACCTCCTTATTATGCATAAAATCAATTTAATTATCATTGTCAAAACATGCAAATAAATAAGTATTTTATTTTAAATACCATTAGTTGTAATTCATGAAATTACACAACTTTCCATATTTAATTGTTTATAATAATTGTATAGACTCAAAAAATACAATACGTGGCAAAAGGAAATTCCAATAATGTGAATGGATACAATTTCATTATTTCCATATCCAAAAGTTATCATTCAAAACAACTTTCTTCAAATTAAGTGAAAAGATACAATCTTTCACATAATTTCATACATATTTATACATCATATCAATGTAAGAAAAATCAATATAAACATACACAGTGGTTCGCGTCGCATACATAATTTAAAAGACATGTATCTTCATTGCACCTTTTTGAATGAAATAGGCACCAATTAAACTAATTTAGAATAAGAAACCGAACAGTCACAGTTCCAAAAAGTTACACAAAATTCTATATTTTCCCTATATTTGCACATGTACCATTCAATAGGAAAAATAATAGATCTATGGACCGATTCAAAATCGTATATATAAAAAATGTTCTACCCAAAATTCATAGACAAGCTAAATTTGTCTTATGATTTCTATTCATGCAACTATTGCAAATAAAATACAACATGCACAGTAAAAGTTTCATCTTAAGATTATTGGGGATCTTGCACTAATTATATACGTGTGTACATATCTTCTATATAAGCACAATAATGAATATAGAATCGACTTACGAAACTGGGTATTTATATGTAGACGAATTGATACATTTCCATACTTCAATGAAAGTCATTTCGTTCTTCAATTTAAAACCTTTCATACAACAATAAGAAAGTTAGTATTTATGAAATCAAATACAATGTAAAGAAATCAGAACCAAGGAAGAGGAGATGCAAGTGTAAGATTGATCGATGTAAGTGAAACACACTTTCCTTAAGATAAAATTGCCCCGCATCGGTGCTAATGGTTTTCCGACAATCATCTCTCAGATACAATGATCATGTCTAGCCACTAGGAGCACTCCAAATGGCTTAGACCAACGAACTTGAACATGGTTTCCTTTCTACAATAACTATGACTTTGATACAAAAATGAATCACTTCTACAAAGTGTTTTTAAGCAAAAACAAAGTGCAAATATGGAATGGAATAAATAATAAACGTCCCGTGGGTCCTTTATATAGAAGGTGAAAGGGTGTGGTTGGAGAAACATCCCAAAACTCAACATTTTTAATGAAAGGACGCAAACCAAAACACACAACTTAATCATAATTCATAAATTAATACATGTTATCAAGTATATACATCAATGCCAACTAGGCTATCTAACACACACAAGCATGCAAAAAATAAATTTTTTTATTAACAATCACACAAAAACACCTAAGCAATTATACAATTAATATTTCATCCCTCAAACTTAAACTAAACATTTTTCCCAGCGTAAAATTAAAGAAAAGAAATGAGGACTTCCCTGAATGGAAATGTTGGTTGTCTTCATTGCTATCGGTGGATTGGTGATATAATGGTGGATAGATAGATGTTGAATGTAGATTCTAGCTTCTCTCCCAAACTTAAGACTTAAACTATGGGAAAACAAACTTTTTAATAAACTAATGATAAAAATATAAACCAATATCTAAAGATAAGAGATACAGAGATAGAAAGCTAGGTTTGCCTCCCAAAAAGCGCTTCTTTAATGTCATTAGCTTGTCTTATATTGAATCTTCAAGAGGTACCCCTCCCTTAATATTTCCAAACTTTATCCTTCGCTTTGAATTTTTTTTAGAATAGCATGGCCACTAGGATTAGGAGGCGACTTCCACTCCGATATAGCATTCATAACCTCATTTGATTTGATAATGTTGGAAGGTTTCAAAGGTTCTACAATGTAGTTCTTCTTTCTATTAAGTGGATCGACTTCTTGAACAAAGATGAATCCACCACTTCCTTGATCTCTATATAGCTTTCAGTAGCAGCTATATCAATCTTGGAGTAACTGGTTGCCATGTAATGTTCTAGAGGGTCATAGAACAATTCTCTTTTGAAAAATTTTCCCTCAAATATGTCAATTGATTGGATCATGTGGCAAGTGTTGACTTTTTTGAGGATTTCTTCGTTTGATAAATGTTGAATACGACTTGTTCTACATTAACTTGCAATGTCAAATTCCCTCATGGGACATCAATAAGAGCTTTCCCAATTGCCAAAAGTGCCGACCAAGAATTAATGGTAATTTTTTATCTTCTTCCATATCCAAAACCACTATGTCCACCGGGAAGATGAACTTGTCAACATTTTTTTGGATAAGGTAAGTGTATAATATCCAAAGTATGAAAGAAAAGTACAAAATCACAAAGGCATACCCCCCAAAAAATAAGGCTAGAAAATATGTTTCCTTGCACAAACAATAACTAGTGCTAACAACATAGCCACAACAATAAAAGAATATCCGCAGAAAAACCTCATGAGCGTTGGCACCATCTATTCTCATCAGATAAAACCAAGCCCCTACATAGATTCACTCGTGCACAAACAGAAAAAACAATGTCTCGAATAACAATATACTCGTGTTTAGGAATCTCACCATGGGTTTTAGCATTATGCTCATGCCAAATAGCATAAATCGAAGCTGCAAACATCAAATGAATAACAATGGAGCACACTGATCTCCCACGAAACTGCTCCATCCAAGAAAGGGTTTATGTCTAACTCCGTCAAACCCAAGACATGTAATATTTAGCATGCATAGCATGCCAAACGCAGTTAAAAAATGGGAAGCTAAAGAAAAGATGATCTAAATCCTCCATCGAACAACCACACAACACACAATGCATAGATTGTAACAAACCAAAGTGAAGAAGCTTTAACTATGTATAGAGGCCACCTTGGATTACTAGCCAAAGGACAAATGCATAATGGGGAATACACTTAAGGAACCATACAATGTGATGCCAGGTCACCCTAGGGCAGCAAAGTCAAAGAGACTCCCTAGCACTCCGAACAGAGAAAACTCTGTGTACATTTTCCACCCATCGCAAGACATCCTCTCTAGTACTATTCAGCCAAAAAGGATCAAGCATACCTTGCATCAAGTCAAACAATGCTGGGGAACGAGTGGATGGCCACCTCCAAGTATCACCCTCAACAATATTTGTCACCTTAGCTTGTCTACTCAATTTAGAGTCATGAATAATCCTTTCACCAAAAATCTTCTCTAAAGGGCCAAGAGGATGCCAATTATCAAACTAAAGCGAAGCAAGTCTACTTTAACCAACACATCTTCAATAATCCTTTAGGAGTATGTGATGGATCTATCGGCTAGTTGTAAAATGATTGTGGTTAGTTTCACTTTTCCAAGGCCCAACTTCGTGAATACAGATAGTGGCATCAAATTGATGCTAGCTTCTAGGTCACATAATGTCTTATCAAATGCAGAAATGCCAACTGTATAAGAAATAATGTAGCTACCCGAATCTTTTAGTTTTTTAGAAAGCTTCTTCTAGAGAATGATACTACATTTTTTGTCAACTTGACTATCTCAAAATTCCACCAGCTTTCTTTTGTTTGACATCATTTCCTTTAAGAACTTGCCATAATTTGGCATTTCTGCTAAAGCATCTGTGAAATGAATATTGATATGGATCCTCTTAAAGACTTCCAAAAATTTTGCAAACTGTTCATCAAATTTCTTCTCCAAGAATCTTTGTGGATATGGTAGTCACGATTTCAAGATTAGTGGATTATCTAGGAATGAAATTGAGTTAGGCTTTGAGATCGTCTTTGTTACCGCTACCTCTATCATGATCTCTTCAACTCGTTTTTCTTCAACGTGATCTAAAGCAAATGTAGGAATCAAAGCTTCTATAGGCTTGCTTTCTTCAACTAATTTTTCTCTCATCAATGTAATGGCATTGTAGTGCTCCATTTGGTTGACCTTGGTGTCACTGAGAAACTTCAGTTGCTCGCTGACCAATCTATACATCTAGATTCTTTACTATAGCCCATTTATGTGGGTTATATGAGTCTCAATGTTGTCAAGTCTTAACTTATCCTTATTGAACCTCGTCCTAGTCTCTGGAATAAAGGTTCCCAAAGTGTCCTCGAGTGATGATTTTCCTTTAGAAGCCTGATTATTAAACCTAGGTGGTGGCTACATCACATTCATATTGTTATCATAAGAGAGGTTATCATGGTTTCACAGTCCTGGATGGTACTGATTTGCTAAGTAGTTTTCTCTATAATTAAACTTTTTGCTATTCACGATTTTATCCTTCTCTAAATCTAACTCTGACTCATGGTATAAAGTGGAAGCAGCCATGATAGAATTTACTTTCTTCTGGGTTCTTTGTGACGTCAACACAACAATTTGAGTTGTGAGAGACATTTGAGCTGTAAAGGCTGTAATGAGATCCACCTCAAAAAGACCAGCAACATTCTTTGCATTTAAACGCTCACTTGGCCATTGATAACTGTTGGTGGCTATTTCGTCCAGTAATGAATAGGCAGCATCTGCAGTCATAGAAAATAAAGTACCCCATACTCTAGCATCTACTAGTGTCCATGTTTGACCATTTACCCTATTGTAGAATATTTCCATTTGCATCCAGTCTTGATAACCATGTTGAGAGCATCTTCTAAGTAAAACTTTAAATCTTTCACAAGCCTCAAAACATGGTTCGAAGTCTACTTGTTTTAACTGGCCAATTTCACTACCAAATTGAGCCTCCTTGGATTGGGGAAAAAATATGGTGAAAGGTTTTTGAGCTAATCCCTCCCAAGTTGTGATGGATCCATGTGGCAATGATTGGAATCATGCTTTGGCTTTATCCCTCAATGAGAATAAAAATAAACATAGTAAGATGGCATCTTCAGTAACACCATTCATCTTTATGGTGTTGCAGATTTTAAGAAAGAACCAAGATGAGCATTTGGATCATCTGTTGAAGACCCCTAAACTGATTTTGTTGTACCATGTGGATCAACCCTAGTTTAAGCTCAAAATTATTTGTAGCTATTGTTGGTTGTGCAATACCAAAGTAGTTGTCATTGATAACTGGCCTGACATAGTCTCTTATAGCCCGCTGTTGATTGATTTGATTTTCTACTTGTTCTGGCATTACTTTGAATTCATTTTTTTATACCCCCTAAAAATCTGAAAGTTCTTTAGATTTTAGGATCAACGGGTAATAGTCCAACGCTCCTTGATCTTCGCATAACCTGAAATAAAGAACAAGCAAACTATTTAAAAGTAAAGAAATCTAAATTAAAACAAAGGCCACTTAGTAATAATATTAGCAAATATCAAATAAAATAATAATGTAAATATACCGCAAGTGTACAGTATCAAATTTTGTAATATAATAATGGAGTTAGAGAATCGAACCCATAGGGATTGATATTTAATTTCTACCAAGTACTATAATTGTATTGCTCTTATTTTATATAAATTAACTAAATTTGAATCAATAGTTTTAACAAGTTAACCTGATGAATGTGGTGACTAATTCAACAAACAAATGAGATTTAGAAGAATAATCAAGATGAGAAAGGTTACGGTTATGATTTCACCTAACTGTCAAATATGATTTTCAAAAACTTAGTTTTCTGTAATCAATTTCCATGTTTATAAGTAAGAATCCTATTGTAATTATACCTCCTCTCGAGTATCAGGTAAAAATTAATTCCAATACCTCTATTTCGAGTTAAAATCAAGATTTATCAAGATCATGGTTCTTAGATGGAACAATCTTCATAGATTCTATACTTTCTCTCGAAACCCATAAAATATAGGTTGTGTTATTGTTATAATAGTGCCAAAATTCCCCTCTCTCAAGTGTTGAAATTGACTAGCAACTAATCCATCGATTAGTGGTCAATTAATTGAAAGCATTAAATCATTAACACAAATAAACGTGAAGGAAGATTTCATAGAAATAACTAAAATCATATCATATCATATCCTGAAGTTTTGACTAATCAAGCCCTATAAAAATTACTTAGTTCATGATATGAGACATGAAATCTATACAATTCATAAAGAATAACAAGAAAAGAAGATAGATAAAACTATTTTTTGGATGTTTGAATCAATCTTCTTCGCCAAGTTACCTTTGCTTCCTTGATTTCTTGAATCTTGTCCCCTTGGATTGTTGCTTTTGACTTGATGAATTCTCCTTGAAAAATAGTCTTTAGGGATGTATTTATATCATGATGAAGTCTTTGAAGAGTTAGGGTTAGATATGTATTTAAAAAAGAAACAAAAAATATTTAAAATCCATTCTCTCGCCCGTCGGTGCCCTATCGCCCTAAGCAGGGCATTACAGTACCACGATGCTGTTGAAATTCAGTAATGGTGGTGCTACAACGCCCACTTTTGGGTGAAAAATCTACACGTGTATCCTTCAGTATTTTTATCATAATGTTTTCTCTCGACATCTGACTCACGTGATTCAAAGTGCATTGGAAAGATAATTCAAATAGCTACAACGATACTTCAAATAACTTTCTCCAATTCGAACATTTACTATGTTAAAATGGGTCTCAATCTCTGGAAAAATCTATACGATTTGAGACCCATTTTAAATATTGAGACCCAATTTAATAGGTTTGAATGGTGAGTGGCCAAATCATGGATTGTCGTGGTCATTGTTTAAACATATATCTATACGATTTGTTAGGTTGTGACTCATTTTTTATGAGATTTGGAAGTTTTATTCATGGAGGAAGCCTACATAATTTTGGATTAGAAGATCGGTTTGATAAGGGATCAAATTTTATTAAGAATTGAGAATTTGATTGAAATAGAGACTTTGGAATGGATGAAAAATGCATTTAGAGTGATTGAGATAGAGATTGGGTGCCTAGGTGCCGGCAACAAAATGCCCAAACAGAAAGAATTGGTTTTCTACCGTAATTCTTGTATTCTACTTCATCCAAAACATCAAGATTGGGCTCCTATATATGCTTCACATTGTATAGGCTCTTAACATGTATAAGATAACAATTAGATCAAGATAGTGCATTGATGAGTGTTTACAAGATCTAAGTTTATAATATATATAACAATGATCTAATTGTTATCTTGTACATGTTAAGAGATTCCAATTTTAGATTACAATAGTAGATTCTCTTTATGGCAGATCAAGATGCGTGAGGTTTTTACTCAACTAGATCTTGATGATGCTTTGTTGGGAGTGGATAGAATGTCCACAACAATGATTGCGAAAGAAAAGGAATGCAAGGATCGAAAAGCCCTATCACAGATACATCTTTATACAATGACCATGGAGGAGAAAGAACAAAAGGATTGGAAAGCCCTATCACATATACACCTTCATCTTTCTAATAAAATTATTTATAACATGGTAAAGAGGAAAAATGCTTCTGAATTGTGGTTGAAATTGGAACAGCTTTGTATGACATAGATCTTAACCAGTAATGCTTATATTCTCATCGCTTGACGAAAGGTGGATCTTTGAAAAATCATGTATTGGTGTTTTAGGAAATCATCATTGACTTGGAGACCATAAAGGTTAAGTACAATGAAGATAATTTAGAACTAATGTTGTTATGTTCGTTGTTGGATTCATATGTGATATTTAGAGATACCATTCTCTATATTTGGTATACTCTTACTATTGACGACATATATGATATGCTTTATTCCAAGGAGAAGATGAAGCATCTGGTCATCGGATCTGAGGCACAGGTAAAGGGTCATGTTATTCGTTCAAGGAAGACAAGTGGTCATGGAAGGGACAGAGTCAAGGATATGAAGATGGATTGATATGAGTGGCAGAATGATTTACTACTACAGATTAGAATGAACAATTAGAAAATGTCAATAATGTCAATCTTGCCAAAGAAGACAGTGATGGAGATCTTTCGAAAATTACTGATTGTTACTCCAAACTTGACGAAGATTGGATTTTGATTTAGACTGCAATTTTCATATGTGTTTAAATCGAGATTGGTTTTCTTTATATGAAAGTGATGATAAAAAATAATAAGCCTTGTAAAATAGATGGGATTGGTAATATCAAAATCAAAATATTTGATAAGACGGTTAGAGCACTTGGACAGGTTAAACATGTTTTAGCTATAAATAAGAATTTAATCTCTTTGAGTACTCTTTATTAAAAAAGATACGGGTATACCAGTAGAGGTGGAGTTTTGAAAGTTAGCAAGGGTGCATGAGTGTTAGAAATATGGAGAAAGTCCCGACTATATGTGTTAGAGGGTTCGACAATCACTGTGGATGCAGTAGCAATTTATGGTTAAATAGGCAATAACTCAGGTAGATTTTGCTATGATCGGGGGTTGTTTGTCATGATTCTAAAAATAATATTAGGGAATTTTGCTATAGCTCAAATGGAGCAAGTTGTGATCTTGTTAATCATGTTGTTCGTGATAATTCGAGTAGGTTTGACAACTCGGGTAGAGTTGGAAATGCTCATGGTGATTCGAGCTGGTTTGGTAACTCAGCTGGAATTTTAATTGAATGAAATGATTCAAGCAATGATGGCATGGAAAGAAATTCTATTGGTAAGCAGATCTTGGATTTAGTTCATAGTTGTTGAATATGCCTGACCAAGGCATGGTATGCCGGAAGGGACATGGCGTGCCAAAAAATGACTTGAAGAGTAAAGACTTAATTCCTTTTAGTGTAAATTGTATTAAGGTGGAGTTTGTTAAGTTGTGACTTAGATTCCATGAGATTTGGAAGTTTGATTCATGAAAGAAGCCTAAAAAATTTTAGTTTAGAAGTCCAGTTCGATAAGGGATCAAATTTCATTAAGGATTGATAGTTTTATTGGAAGAAGGACTTTGAAATAGATGAAGAACGCATTTAGAGTAATTGGGATAGAGATCGGGCGTCTAGGCACCAGGTCGCAGTGCCTAGGCATCAGCAACAAAATAACTAAATAGAAGCCATAGAGCGTAGGTGCCAACTTTCGAGCGCCTGTTTATGAAGAATTGATTTTTTACCATAATTCTTCTATTTTACTTCATACATATACTCCATGTGGTATAGGCTCTTAATAGGCTCAAGATAACAATTAAATCATTGTTACATAAATTAAAAAGTTGAGAGAATTGTTTAGATTTAAATTGAGAATATGAGATTTTGTAAAACAATTTTAGTTTCTTAGTATAGTAAATTCTCCTCATCTTCCACAAAATCTTGTGTTCTTGTGTGATCCGTTATTTTTCATATTACTTTTATATTTTCGTCTTTAATTATTTGGCCAGATTTTCAACAAATTGGTATTAGGGCGATTCTAGTATCTTGTTTATTTACAACACCATTCAACATTGTTCAAATGCATCAGGTTACTTTAGATATTGACTTGTTGGCTTGCGAGCTAACGGTGTATGATGGAGATGTTGCATGTTATGTGGAAGCAGTCACGTAGTATAAAGTACTTATTTCTTGACTTTAATTTCCTTGATTTATAAAAATAGAGATAACTTTGAGCAGTAGGAATTGATGCATGAAGGACCTTATTAGTGAAATGCGGTAATACTGATGCACATTTTCAATCTCCCAAAGACTCTAGGAAGTCAACTTTGGGATCAATGTTTATGTTGGGGTGTGGTGCTGTTGTTTGGAGAAGCATCAAAGAGTCTTGTATTGTTGATTTAAAGCACAACATATAGCAACATGTAAAGCGGATAAGGAGGCTATATGGATTAAGAAGTTCCTTATACATATGGAAGCGGTTTTTTCATCATAAGTGTCTATGACACTATATTCCAATAACAATGGGGTTCTAGGGAATGCAAAAGAATTAAGAAGTCATAAACATAGAAAACATAGTATAACCAGTCTAGCAAGTGGTAATCAACTATAAGTGCGGAAATGGATTCCTTGATCAAGAATAAAACTTAGATTCTAGTTCCTAAATCTCAAGGGAAATCTGTTGTTGACTGTAAATGGACTTGTAAGGTTAAGGAATGGAGTACTGTTAAGGAACCTTTAAGGTTCAATGCTGGATTAGTTGTTAAGGGGTTCACACAAAAATAGGGTGTGGACTACTATGAAAAAATTCAGAATGGATATGCATTACTTTGGCCTTTCTTTCATAACTATTTTAACAATTGATGAAGACAATGTTAATGATGTGCAAGAGGAATTAATTATTGAAAAGCTTTGACAATATCAATTAATTTAACGATTAAAATTAATTGAGAGAAATTGGTGTGAGTNTTGGTGTGAGTATAGGGGTTGAGGGTGGGTACAAAAAAAAATTGAGGATTAAAAGAAAAAGAGTGCAATTTCAACCGTTAGTACATATAATCAAAACAAATTTATTAATCTTAAATTGTCAACAGTTGACAAGTACAAGAGTTAATTGATTGGAGCTTAAATCAATTGGTTCAATCGAGCCCCTTAGATGGCTTCAAAATAAGAAATTGAGTTAAATAATAAGAGGAAAATTACAATGGAACATGTTGGGTTTTGATACCTAATGAATCCCGAACTATAATGTAAACGTTGGATTAAATTTTTACCAACAACGAAGTCCAAAGGCTCAACCTGAAAACAATGTGGGCAATTAGACGTAACTTAAACAATTAATATTACTCATGACTCATATATATTACCTTTTTATTAGTCCGACTAAAGCCTGACTTAGCCTATATATATGGTGTCTTTGCCCTAATCATTTTGTGTGTGATTGATGTTGGGGAAGGAGAAAAATCGGATATTTGCTGTGAAGAATATTTGGCTTGTAATTGAGAGAGAAAAACCAGTCACAAAGTGGAAGAAAACATGCTAACTTTGGAGAGTGAAAACCTATGACTTTCTGATTCGTTCGTCTCCTCTTTGTGCCTTATTCTATTCTTTTTCTCGTGTTTTGCGGCTTACAAATCATCAACATTATCTCGTCCTTTATTGGTGAGATTGAGAAGCAATCGAGACGAATATATTGGTTGTGGGTTGGAACCATTTGGATTGGTTGTTTGGTAGATAAAAGTAACTCAAAACTAAGCTCGGAAAACACCTTTTTGACTACCATTGGAGCAAGCTTTCGTGATAATTGGTATAAGAGCTTCAAGGTAGTGGATTTGGCTCGAGAAACTGACCAAAAACTGATAAAAAAGCAACAGAAAAATTGTCAGAAAAACTACCTAAAAATCGGACCTGTTTTCGTAATTTCCGTCCAATGCAGAGACCTAGTGGAAAAACAGAGAAAACACGCGTAATGTGCAGGAGGAGATGGTCCCAGCAATCAAGCACGTGTCACCAGTGGCGATGGCCTGTAGCTACCATGCTCAGAGGCTATGAGTAGAGCATGAGGGCATGTGGAGGATGTTCTAGCGACGGTGTCTTAGGAAGTTTGTTCCTAACATTTTTCTTGATATTTTGGTGTTGTTAGTTTCCTGTTTCAGGTTATACAACGAAGTTTGGATGATTGTGTTCTTCGCATATTCGAGATTCAATCATGGTTGATTGATTCCAGCGATTGTTGGAGACTTTAGGACGAATAGTGGTGGTCCTAAAGTGATAATTTTGCATCTCTTGGTATTTATGCACTTAGATTGATCCGCTTTGGTATATTGGTTTATCCCAATTTAATTTTCAGTATTAGCGCATCATCGTGTTAAGTGATATTAGAATTGAGGTTGCCGTGTGGGGTAACATTTCTTGTGCTAGATATTTAGGAGTTATTTATCATATTTGAAGTGTTGACTTTGATTGCAAGTTGGTAATTAATTTTGTTCTTTTAACTATTGTTTAGTCACTATGTGAGACTGCATTGCGTGACAATCTGATTTTTCGTTGATATACTTCGTGTTGCATTGATTATTCTGTTAGAACACCTAGACTTTACCCATTTGAACATTCCTTTGATAATGAGATCTTGAGTATCACAAAATCCTGGAAATCTAGAGCAGTACATACTGTGGCCTTAGAATTACTTTGTGAGACTTATTTGTGCACTTTAGTTGTTCTGTTTTTTTAAAATGTCTTTACATTTTGGAGCTGGGATTTTCAATGGGAATGTGGATTTTTCAATTTGGTAACAAAAGATTAAGGAGATTTTGGTTCAACAAAAAGTTTCAAAAGTCACAGATAGCATATTTCCTGCAAATTTGATGGAAACACAAAAGTAAGAATATAATGAATTTGTTTACACTTCAATTATTTTACACCTATCTGACACTATTTTGAAAAAAGTTGAAAAACTTAATTCTGCACATGAACTTTGGCAAAAGTTGGAGGACTTACATTTACTTGAGTCTACTCCTAATAAGTAGTACTTACTTGAATGATTTTTCAGTTTTAAAATGGATCCTTCAAATGATCTTGATGACATCTAGATATTTTCAACAAACTTGTTCAACATATCGTTAACTGTGATGAAAATGTGTTTGAAACTTATAAAGCTATTATTTTACTTAATTTTATACCCGATTCATATAAAAAGGTTAAGAATGCAATTACGTATGGTAGGGACATCTTAACACCCGAAATTGTCATAGATTCTCTTAGGAGTAAGGATATGGAGATTAAGGCTGAAAAAGATGATAAGAGGAGTAGTGAGTTACATATGATGAGGAGTAGAATGAAGTTTAAGCAAATGGATTTGGATAGAGCTCAAGATAGTAGTGATTCGAGTAGTGACTCGAGTGCTGAGGGTGGTAAGAAGAAGGGCAAGGGATAAGACAAGTCCGGTGGTAAGCAATGTTACAGTTGTGGTAAGTATGGACACTTTGTGAGGTATTGTCCCAAGAAAAAGGATAAACAGAAGGGTAAGATGAGATTCAAGGCGAAAGTGGTTATAAGGTCCAGTGACACCACTAGTGAGGTTTATTAAGGGTAAACATAGTTACTGCATGTGCATCCATGTGTATTCCTTTCTACATGTACTTGATTGCATAATTTTGTTGCATGGTTATATGTCCATTTCAATGTATTTGATATGCGTATTTGCATAAATTTGAGAGCAATTTCAATTACTCGGTGTAATTGTTTGCATATATAGTGGGTTAAGATGCATTAGCGGTGTATTATATGTCTATTGTTGAGATGGAATATAGATGCCTAGGGGTACATTGGTGGTTTGTACCAGGAATGTGGAATGTGACATTTTGGTCATGAGTGGAAATGTGATTAAATGTTAAAATATTTTATCTGTGAAGAGACCCTAATCAAGTGGAGTGTGAGAAAGACACTTCTACCACTTCTGAAGGTGGACCCATTACCACTTAAATTGGGAGAACTTATGTGATGATAGAGAATTATCCCAATAACTCAGGATCTATAGGAGTCTACTAATTAGACATGAATTGAGTAATCAGTCTATGGATGAGGTGAGATATGTGTTCTCGAGATGTAAGCAACAGGGAATGGAATAGGATAACTGCAGTGAGATCTTTCCGTCGGCTCATTTATGCATTTGTTGCATACGTAATGGCCGCTTGATTGATTAACTTGGTGTTAATCTATTGTTCTATGTGAATGTCTTTTTTGAAAATATTTGTGTTATCATATATGATATCTCCGTTGTATGTTTATTTGCTCTTGATTGATTGCTGTGATTATTACTTCTACTTGGGTATTTGTTTGTAATTTTAGCCCTGGTAAGTACATGGATCAGGTATGGTATGTGTTTCGGGTTTGAAACATGAGATAAGGTCTATGATCCTAGTTTTGTTGGTTGCCTTGATTATGCAAGCGTTAACTTTGTGTTTTGATTGCTTGCATGTCGATTGGGTATCAAGGTGGAGGTTTGTTGGGTTTTGATACCTAATGAATACTATGATGTAAAAATTGGATTAAATTGTTATCAAGAACTAAGTCCAAAGGGTCAATCTGAAAATAATTTGGGACATTGGAAGTAACTTAAACAATTAATATTGTTCATGGCCCATATATATTACTACTTGGATGGTTTTGAATCTTGACTTATTTAACTTTTTTATTAGTCTAACTAAAGCCTAACATAGCCTATATATATGGTGTTTTTGCCCTAGTCGTCTCGTGTGTGATTGAGTTTTGAAATGAAAAATATTTGGTTGGTAATTGAGAGAGAAAAACCAGCCATAAAGTGGAAGAAAATGTGCTAACTTTGGAGAGTGAAAACCGGTGACTTTCTTGTTCATTTGTCTCCTATTTGTTTCCTATTCTATTGTTTTTCTTGTACTTTTGTGTCTTACAAATCATCAACATTATCTAGGGTAAAATTGAGGAGAAATTGAGGTGAATATATTGGTTGTGGGTTGGAGCCGTTTGGATTGATT
>CAIGRH010255294.1:0-10216 GCA_903798295.1 Fraxinus nigra | reverse complement strand
ATAGCTGCAAACATCACTGTGTAATGAATTTCAACCAAAATAATCAAATTAAAAGATTGCAATACCTGTAATGAAATGATGACATTTACAGCATCATACAACCGCCTGGAATCCAGAGGTTCACCAACAAGTTCTGTCGGTAATTTCGATAATAAGAGAACCGCCTAAAGAAAAGGCTAGGTTATTACTTAGAAAGAAGAGATCATAAAGTATTGAATTTGTGTGTGTGCGTGTGTTTCTTCATGTTAAACTTATTATTACTTTCAAACCCTCTGCTGTGCAATCTGAAATAGGCCATCCGTGGTCTGCGGTTGAAAAGGGCCAAGCACCTTTCGAAATGTGACGATACCATAGACTAAGATCGCCAGGGCAATCCTCTAACACCTTTAACTCAACAAAAAGGCAATCGTAAACCAATTAACACGGAAAGTTCAAAAAAACTGATAATAGGGGAATAAATGCCACAAATGATATTAAGGAAAGAAGAATTTTACCTGTGATTTTTTTATGTAAGTGTGTGCTTTTCTTAGAGTTGGACCAAAGTCTTCCCCAAGCTTTGTCGAAAGGATGGCTTGAACAGTGAAGGCAGTGTCCCATAATTGACTTCCATTATAGCCCTGCAATACAATATTTTTCCCAAGTAGTCTTATATCTGCCTTAGATCATCGAGTGGAAACAGAATCACAATACGCATGAAAAGCCAAACCACTGTAAAGAGTGTAATTATCATGTCAAAGAATGACATTGATCAACAATTATGTATCTAAATTCCAAATATTTGAGTACTACTCATGCCTGAGTTAAATTTGGATACAAAATTAAAGTCAATCTAGGCAGTCTTGAAAAATGGCAAGTGGTATTCGAAAAAAATTTGGGTGCTATAGGCATAGAACAGAACGCCATATCTGGACAAAGGAGATTGTAGCAATATTGATATGTTCAAATTTGAAAGCTTGTATACTGTAGCATGACACAAATGTCATAGTTCAGAAGTCAGAGGAAAGAGATGTAATAGGCTTTGTTGTGTACTTGATCCTTTTGAGAGCACCTTCAGTACAAAGCCAAAGATTTTTCAAATTTAAGTGTGAGAGCTACATTTTGTCCTAATGACCTGGGGGCAAAAATTAATTCTGATCTGGAAATAAAGATGTCCAAGTAGCCAAAACAATGATAACCAGTATATATTTACCTGAAACAGTAGCAGAAGAATTAACCAATTTTACGCTAAATGATCCTGAAGTTTTAGAATTCTGACCTGCATTTTCATGCCATCTTCAGCGAGCCACAGGTAATCATAGATTCTTGGGAGATGCAACTTAAATGCTTCAGAATTTGGATCTTCCACCCAACAGCAAAGCATGTTTAACACCTGATCAGTTCATTTTTATTTATTTTTTTGGGGAGGGAAAAAAAAAGAAAAGAAATATATTAACAATTGCAACCTCCAGCTTGACATTTTACATTGAAACCACAGGAAAAAGACAATGAAAGAAATGGCATACAGACTTTTAAACATATATGTTATAAAAGTTGAAAGGGGAAAGGTTAAATGAAAAATAACCATCTAAAAAATGTTGCATAAGTCAGCTGAGACAGAGAAACAAATAAATACTCCATCTTATGCAATTGGAATAGCTTATTTTGAATGGATCAGATTTTAAAGAGGGTAGACTTAATATTTCTCATCTTGTACCCTTATGGGTCACAATTAGAATTAGGGAGAGAGAAGGTAGAATAGGGGGAAGTGTGAAAGAAATAAGTGTAGGTCCGTCGAGTGTAAATAACTGTTCATTTTTAATTTAAATTTCATTATTTTGAAGCATCCTAATGAGAAAGGATGTCATTCAAAACCTTTTTCATCAAATTCAGTTCTAATATCATCATTATTCCCAATTTTTCACCAAGTAAACAGAAACTTCAACACATCCATACAATAATAAGTTGGAAACTCTGCAAGCAGACCTTGTTTACAGGGCCTATGCATAAATAGCGAGTATTTTCATCTTCATAATGTATGTGCTCTACTACAGTACGAAGAGCCTTCTCTCTTAACTTTTTCCCAGGCCAATGCATAAAAATAGGTTCCAAAAGCTTATCAAGAGATGCCCACAGAATATCCTGTATAAGAGGATGTGGATAGTATAGATCTTCCTGCAGTGACATCACAAAATGAAAGAATGTCAGTGAAAAACGAACAATACCATTGGAGTGGAAACGGTTAGCATATTCTACTTTACAAATCATTGCCTTTGCAGGCAATTGACAAATGATGAATATTAATATTAGAAGAGTCTAAATTATTCATTTCAAACAGAAGGTATAGGCACATTCTATTCATGAAGTGGGATGCCACTGCTTGAGGTGGTGGGAACATTCTTTTGTAATCTTTTCTTGACTTTTTCTTCCAAGGTTTGGATAGAGTGTCCTAAGAACATGCTAACAAATAATGAATTACAACTGACAAAGGAAGAAAGCCAGCACGTGTGCATTTTGAATAAACTGTGTATGAAACAATGTGGGTTGCCATCAATTGACAACATTAAATAGAATTGTATCTTGGAACTAATAAATAGATCTGACCAACCTTTGCACATTGGTTCCGTGCTACATTCCAGTCTATTTCATGATATGGAATTGTATATAGCTCCTTTCTCAGGGACAGCACTATTGGTGTAATTGGACCAACAAACCTCTTCCCATACAAGTAAGACATGGGCAGATAAACCATTCGACAGTGACACCACATCCTTCCTACAATATCAGGAAAAAACTTCTTTATTAGAGGAAACAACATTTGGAAACCATTTGATTCATCCTCGCCGAAGCACTATGCACCAAACATGAAAATGATGAAAGTGTAAATAATATTCCAGAGTGAAAAGGATTTGAATAAAGGGCACCAAAGTGTAATGATTACACTAATCAGAAAAGTTGAGCAATGCTAAAAAGGGTTAAATCTGATGCATTGGGTGATTGCAGATAAACTTGATGCTTAAAGATACCTTTTCATTTCTCCATCTGAAAATCTCAGGTTCCACGCCCAATTATGTGTCAAGTCATATTAGCATATCATAATGAGACATTATTAGAAGACAGAAAATACCAATAGTAGTATGCCAAGGTAACTGTCGAGAAGAAGAAAAAAAAAACTTCATTCAAAAGCACAGCTTTGCCATTCAAGTAGAACAAATAGCATTGGCACAGGTCGTATAGAAATCAGTCCTGATTAGATACAAATCCGCAACTTCAACATCACTTACAAGAACAAAAAAGGAAAGAAAGAGCTATTAGGGAACAAAAGATGGGCAGAAGCAAAGCATCGACGTGCAATTACCTGGATGGAGTGGAACGATATAAGGAAGAAGCCATATCTCAGGTGGCAGAGGATTGTTTCCAGACCATTCAAATACTCCAAGTACCTAATACCATCAACGTGAAAGAATATTAACAAATGGTAAATATATGTGGTGAAAACGGAAATCACCAAAAAGCAAGGTAAAGGATAAGTTTCAACCGAGAGCCACATTTTCCCCCAGGAAGTAATTGTAGTGGCACCACCACGATCCAGAATCCACTTCTGTCCTTTCTCCATTGCACCATCTCCATCATTTGCTTCTTCACCAAGCAACCTCAGGGTAACATAATTCAACACAGAACCGAACATGGTGCTTGGGCCCTCAATGTGTAAACCCCACCCACCATCACTGTTCTGCAGTTTACAAGGTTTAATTAGAAATTTATCCTGCTGCTTCCCAACAGCGCAAAAGAAGAAAATTAAATGATATCAGAAATAAATGCTGAAAATCCAGATAACATGTATACAAATTTTATGAAAAAACGCATTGCAGATGTGCCTGTTAAAAATACACTATCCTTACCTGATGATTGTACAGATACCGGCACATCTCACGCTTGTGCTCCTTTGACAAAATAGCATTTATTGCCCCGGTAACATACAAGGTAATGACCTGTTCCATCAAATTGGAAAGAGCAAGAAAATTCATAAACAAGTGTGTACACATGCTACATGAAGTTGTATAAGAATTGCTTCACTTGAGAAAATTACTGAAACAAGTGAGAAAAAGAATGCAATGTCACTAGAAAAGTCTATCTCTTGGGCATCTAACAAGTAGAAATATCCACTTAGATTTTAAGAATGATGATAGGGAAAAATCAACACTTACCAAGCCAGGCATTAGAAACATGGGACCCCCATAATCTCCTGGCCAGTGACCATCATGAGCCTGTATTGTTGAGTGGAAACCAATGGCTCTCCTCAACGTATTTACTACTTTATCTTCTGTAATATCTTCTAGCTCCTTTACCTTAACCTGGGGCAACGCTGAGGAGCTTTGATTCTCCTTTGAAAACTACAATCCATTAAAACGAAGATGAATTATGTTAAGAAAAAATTAAATAGGCACTCTTTCCATAATAAAAACATAAACATAACAGTTCAACTTGCCATTTTCAGCATAAAGGTGTAGTAAAATTATATTGAACCACCTGCCTGAGTATAAATATATGCTGAACTTTGCAAGAGAAAATTCAATTTGTACTTTTTTTATGAAAAATGATTTTATTGGTAAGAGGAAATGTCATAAAGGTACAGAATGTACTCATCAAAAACATGTAAAGAACTACATCTGTAGTACAAAAACAAAACTAGAATATTTCATTCCATGTTATTAAGCAACTATTAAGGTCAGACCATGAAAAGAACTGGCTGCCGTTGCCCTTAATCAAGAAGCAAGACTAGCATATCCCACTAACCGAACAAAGGAGAGGAAAACATCCTGGAAAGTTCTAGAATTCCCCTATATTCAAAGAGCTTAACGATCACCATCATAGCGCATCTCCAGAAAATCCGTCCATCTCTATTGCCAAAACCCCCCATTTTAATAAGAAAAAGTTGACTCAAGGAAGAAAAGAAATCAAAAGATTTCCCAACAATAGTAACAAACTACATCTAATTACCGGTAAACTAAGAGTTGACCATATGAATCCTTTTTCCACCACTTTGTGTGCTTCATCACTACATCTACTGAAAATTTTTAATATAATCAAAACAGCAAACACATCATATAGCCATTAGTTTTGTTCAACCCCTCCCTCATCTTTTCTGTTTTACTTGAACCGCACAGGCAGTTTTAAGGAGAACTTTAGGTCTAAGCTAGGCATGTCCTGACCACGTAATTGGCCATTCCTATGATTTATCCTGAATTTTTCTTATCTCTATTTGTTGGTATATACCCTCATTTCTTGTTTCTCCTATTCTTGTACAGTCCAAATTCATTTTATAGACATTACTATAAGGCATAATTGGTCTAATACTGCACTATAGAACTTAAATTTTAACTTTATAGATGTATACTCGTCCAACTCACTCTAACCACATGCATTTCATCATCTTAAAATCCATTTTCCTTCTTCATAATTGACTTAGATAATTAAAAATTAATCATTTCTTAAGATAAAATGATCCTCTATAGTGATTCCACCACCATTTCCTTATCCCTGTTGTGGCTAAAGGAACACTCTATTCACTCTATCCTAAATTTACTTAAAACACTTACATTCCAGAGCGAAAAATGTTTCTCCAAAATTCCAACTTACGATTCATCGTGCTAATAGTCTTATCAGCTAAACCAATGTAATAGCAATAAGATACACCAATAGACCTATTTTGAATAGGTCTCGGTGGACACTTCCTTTTATAATCTTTTTCGTCAATTTGGTATACCTCAAGCCCATATGAAAAATTCATCAAACTCCCACTCATTTGAGTAAATAACTATTGCAAGCGGACACTAATAGAACTAATTACATAACTTTTGCTAAACTCAGACAATTACTTTAATATACATGCACATACAAATATGTTGTCATATAAGATTAGCGTTGTTATTTTAAGCAATAAAACGATTTTCAATCACCAGTCTCAATTTATTTCTTTGTTAATCCTTATAATGTACTATGGGTGTGTTGGAGGATCATGTTTATTACAAGTTAAGTACCCATTAGTTACATTTGAGAAACGATTACAGAATATGAAAATAAATATGAACACCTGCATACACGATAAATTTTACAAGCTCAGTAAGGCTTTGTTATGAAAGTGAATTATTCGTAACGGGAAATCAAACAAAATAAAGAGGAGAGTAGAAGGGTAGATTTATTCAAGGAAATCTAGACCTCCCAATAGCATTGGTTTTCGAGGAATCATTAACCTCCAGACCAAGAGTAGCAAATAATTCATTCACTAGATTTTAAATACAAGATAATTTAACCTAAAACAAAGGAGCATTAACTGCTCCATTATCCCCCACTAGTAATAAAATGCAAATACTAATAACCACACAGACTTTGTAAAAAATAACTGAACATAAAATGAGGTACAGAATAAAAATATAGAAACGTATTGACGACTGGCATTAAAAGAATAAAGACGCAAATATGGAGCTAAATAAGGGCCTCACTGAACTTGAGATCTCATGAGAAGATCAGAGGAGTGCTTTTTCTCGAATCGCTGGTCGCGGAATTGCTCACGGAACTTCTCGATCTCCAACAGCTCTTCCGGAGACCCGGCGCTCGAATCAAACTCCCAGATTTGCCTACCGACATGATCGTTCACACTGCGCAGCCATGGGTTCCCTCCCTCAGCAAATTTCAGCTTCCACATTTCTATATGCAGTAAAATCCTCGTTAACAAATCAGTCCACTAACTCGTGGAAAATAGAAATGAATAATGATTACTAAATATCTTCGTGTCTGGAGAATTTGTCATTTTTCTTGACGTTGTAACCAATGAGCCATTTTTGACATTTTCTTGAGCAATGTTGAAGAAATTAAATTAAAAAAATTATGATTCGACTAAAACAAACAGATCGTATACACTATACAGTATGTAAAACAGAATGCTGAATCAAATAAAAAACTCTAGAAATAAACCGCTTCAGTAAACCTTCTGAATTGAGTAAGAGGTGCTTATTTGTGTGTATTTTCACAAATATATGTGCATGGAGTACCTGAAAACTTAGATGATGCTGAATTTCTAACAGTGAAAACTCTTGGAATAAATGGGTGAAGGAAGGGAAACTTGCAGTCCGCAGAGAACTAAAAAAGTCTATTTGAGTAGTGACTAGTGAGAGAAAATTGAACCTTCTTCCCTATTAATTAGTTTGGTTTAATCAATGCACAACTCATGAAATATTGGTGAATTATATTGTAGACTTGTACATAATTTTTTTACCTAAATCTTTTAACTGCACTCACTGTAGGTGGAGACCACACATTTGAGAATTTTTTATTCAAGTGGGCCTCGTTTGTATGTGAGAGGATGACACATTTTCGATAACCCTCATTCAATACAAATAAAATTATCTTTATATATTAAAATTTGAATTTCAATCCCGGGCTAAGATCTTGTTTGGAAAAGTAATTTCTTTGTTTATTCACCCAAAAAAAAAATTTATCCTCTTTTAACTACACATCTCAGGGGCTGGTCAAATTTTCATTAACTTTATTTGCTAAAAATCTATATCAAATCAACACTAAGCATCTGTTTGAAACCCATTTTGAGGAAAAGAAAATTTTTAGAATAATGATTGATGTGAAAATGTNTGGAGACCACACATTTGAGAATTTTTTATTCAAGTGGGCCTCGTTTGTATGTGAGAGGATGACACATTTTCGATAACCCTCATTCAATACAAATAAAATTATCTTTATATATTAAAATTTGAATTTCAATCCCGGGCTAAGATCTTGTTTGGAAAAGTAATTTCTTTGTTTATTCACCCAAAAAAAAAATTTATCCTCTTTTAACTACACATCTCAGGGGCTGGTCAAATTTTCATTAACTTTATTTGCTAAAAATCTATATCAAATCAACACTAAGCATCTGTTTGAAACCCATTTTGAGGAAAAGAAAATTTTTAGAATAATGATTGATGTGAAAATGTGTGGTGGAAAATTGCTGAAAAGTTTTTTTATTTGTGTGTAATATTATTTTATTTGGAAAATGTGTGGTTGAAATGAGAACGACAATGAGAATGAAAAATTAATGAATGTCAAACGGGGGCTAAAACTTATTTGAACCAGTTATTAGTATAGATTTTTTAGAAATGTTTTTTTTTTTAAAGAATATATGCCATAATTGAACCTCCATGTTATAAAAACTCATTTTCAAAGACACATTATTTCAATAAATAATTTTATGTAAATTCAAAAATAAAATCCTAATTTTTTTGACACACGTCCTCCAAAAAATCACTATTACAAAACACATTCTTTCAAAAAATGGGACTCGAGAGCTTAAATAGGGGAAATTTTTGAATTTACGTGCAAAATTATGATTTTTTAGAGAATGTATTGTTAACAAGTGGGGCAAAAAATTTGAATTTATGTGGGAAGTTATTTTAATTATACTTTTGGAGAATGCAAGGTTAAAAATGAGTTTAATCTTAGATAACGGAGCTCGAACATTGGTTAAATTCATCCTTAGGTTACTAATTACCCATTGAACCAAAAAAAAGTTACCGATTGCCAATTCGCTAACATCGAGAAAGTCATTACAGTAAAAATAAAGGTGTGATCATAAGCAATTATGGCATGGGTATCTATATCCATAACGTTCGATGTAAATTCTTATATCTTAAATGTATGATCTCTCATACTCCATAACATCTGTATCCATAGTTTTTTATCCACGATTTAAGGTATATATTCAGTATTTTTAAAAAAAAAAAAAAAGAAAGAAAAGCTACTTATGGGGTTTTACAGGATCCCAGTCTATAGATGGTAACATTTTAAATAGTTAAATGAGCAATACGTATTTTTATTTGTTTAGTGATTAAGTTGTAACTTATGGATAAGTTTAATGAGTGTTCATTTAATTAATTTAACAATTTAACGTCGTCAAGGTACCACGATCGAGTTTTGTTGGACATGCAATAATTTTCGTCTAGCAAAAGTAACAGATTTCCCTCTAGCTATGGACGATAATCGTTTGAATAGATGGATGAATAAGGTTTAACTTTTTGTTGTTCAGTGAGTAAGAACTAACCTAAGATAAATTCCTCATTGATCCGTGCTTGGGTATGCTTACAAACAATTAAAAAGTTACTTTTATCAATCTTTTACGTGTCAATAGCTTTTAAAGTAAAAACTTACTTATCTTGAAACATGAAATGCAAACGTGGGAAAAAACTTGAAACTAGTAGTCTAATTCAGTAATTAATCATTGCTCACCAATGATTTATTTTTAAAATAAAGTGTGAATTTAAAATACAGGGTCGGAAAATGGCAAATTCCGATGCTGCTCGATGGACCCATGGTCGCAGACCACATGGGCTATCCTCCCCTCCCCCTGAATTTCGACTAGACCCGGTTGAATTCATGGATGAATTTAGGGTTGATCGATGAACCTTTG
Source organism: Fraxinus nigra (assembly GCA_903798295.1). Taxonomy (NCBI): domain Eukaryota; kingdom Viridiplantae; phylum Streptophyta; class Magnoliopsida; order Lamiales; family Oleaceae; genus Fraxinus; species Fraxinus nigra. The sequence continues at coordinate 783 of CAIGRH010255294.1, read as the reverse complement.
CTGCTCATTCCTCACAAACTCATGTGTGTATTGTTGAGGTATTTGAGGCTGCTGTTTAGAGAGAGAGAGTTTGGGAAGAAGAAAGAGAGTGATGTCAGAGATGATTTCAAGCCGGTCCTTATTTTTGAAAACAATTTGGAAGAACGCGTTTTCCATTTCCTATTTTTTGAAAACAATTTTTCAAAATACCAAAAAGAATGTATTTTCAACAATTTCAAAATGGACACTCAAAACACAAAATACAAAATGAAATCAAAACTCAAAATACAAAACTGAAACACAAAGAGAACAATCTCTTACTTATCTTGAAACATGAAATGCAAACATGGGGAAAAACCTGAAACTAGTAGTCTAATTCAGTAATTAATCATTGCTCACCAATGATTTATTTTTAAAATAAAGTGTAAATTTAGCTCACCAAATCCACTCTTTGTTTTTACTATGTAACTACATTTAGTGCCCGTTTGACGCACATTTTGGCTGGAAAAGTAGAAAAAATTAAAACATTAGCTAATTTTTAATGCCTGGCAATTACTGCAAAGTGGGTTCAAAAGTCTACACCAACATATGTAAAATGTCCGAAAAGCTATATTTCAATCTAAGTTAGAGCGTCTAAAATATTTTACCCGTAATATATATCATGTTTTCTACAAAAAGAGAATATCCTAAAACTGCACTAATCCCAAGATTTCGACGGTAGAATCAATAGAAATGGAGAAATTTGGAAGAAATAATTATTGGTTTGATGTTGATAGAGGAGAGAGTAATCCTAATTGGATGAAA
>CAIGRH010255269.1:0-17878 GCA_903798295.1 Fraxinus nigra | reverse complement strand
GCGCGCAAACTGGCCCGAACATCCGCGGTTATTTAAAAAAAAAAAAAATGGTTTACCCTCAATGTGAAGGTTGTGTCAACTTGTTGCTACAGCATACAAGGTTTCATTACGAAGAGGAAGATTACGATGGTGATCTCACTCTTCTCTGTCCGTGTTTCAGAAAATTCTCCTAAAGATTCCTTTAGATATGTAGGAATAGTAGATGGACATAATACCTGTATATAGCAAGGAGATAAGACTCAGAATGGTTAGGCTTCACCGGGCCCAACATTAGCAGCACATTCTGTGTCAGTTAAATAATGAAAGAGAAAACATGTACATAAATGTTTTCCACATCATATTAGTGATATTTATTTTGTGTGTATATATACTGGGTATCAGTGTTGTGAAACACGGTAGTAATTTTTTACAGGCTGTTCATGATGGTGTGGACATTCTGAATCTCTCAGTGGGGCCAAACAGTCCTCCAGCAACGACAAAGACAACATTTTTAAACCCTTTTGATGCTATGCTTCTTTCAGCTGTGAAAGCTGGAGTTTTTGTTGCACAGGCATCCGGAAATGGAGGTCCTTTTCCCAAAACCTTGTTGTCTTATAGTCCATGGATAGCATCTGTAGGTGCCGCAGTTGATGATCGAAGATACAAGAACCATCTGACCTTGGGAAATGGGAAAATTTTGGCTGGACTTGGTTTGTCACGTAAGTTTTATGCATTTCATCTCAAGCCATCTAAATTCTTAACCCACCTTATGGACACTGCTTGCTCTGTCCAATTTCTTTAATATTGTTATGTTTGAAGAATAAACATTGGTATTGAAGTTAGAAATGTTTCACTCATTGTTTGGTTTAAATATATTCTCATCATAATTTAAAGGCAAAGTCTAATTGTAATTTAACTACACATTTTGTAGAACCCACAACTACTATCCATATATCCACCACTCATTTCTATCAACTTATGATTTCAGCAACTTATAGTTTCTCCAAACAGAGATTTAGTTCTTTTATATTCTTATAGCAATCATGAATGATGTTTCTTAAAATCTTACCCCACTCATTTCTATCAACTTATGATTTCAGCAACTTATTAATTAACGATGTGAGATGGGCACCAAACATACACGATCAGAGGTTTTCTAATTATGTTTGGAATTAATTACAGACAAGTTTCATTAGGAGTCTCATGCTGTAATCATTTATTTTCTCTATTGATTTTATTTCTTCCCTGTACTAATTTCCTCCCAATTTGTTTAGTAGAATTCACTCAGTTTCACTTAATACAGTCTCTGCTTTTCTTAAGCTCACGTGTTAGTTATTCTTCCACCCTTCCTGCAGCTGCCACGCATGAAAATAGAACATTTACCTTGGTAGCAGCTAATGATGTGCTGCTGGATTCCTCAGTTGCAAGGTATAGTCCTTCTGACTGCCAGAAGCCAGAAGTTTTGAACAAGAACTTGGTGGAGGGGAACATTCTTCTCTGTGGCTATTCCTTTAATTTTGTCATTGGAACTGCTTCAATAAAAAAAGTCTCACAAACTGCTAAGAGTCTTGGAGCAATTGGTTTCGTTCTAGCAGTGGAAAATGCTTCTCCAGGAACAAAATTTGATCCTGTTCCTGTTGGTATTCCTGGAATCCTCATCACAGATGTTAGCAAGTCCATGGTAAATATTATGCTTTTCTTTGTTACACAGAGCATATTTGGCTAAGTTTCAACAATTTACTAATAAGTGAATTAGTAACTTTTAAACTATGGGAAGAAGGGAATAGTTAGTTTCTTTTCCTGGTTTTTGTCTTGTCTCAGCTGCAAGTCGTTGGTTTCCACTACATTTTCATTTTTTGGTGTATATTTTACTTTAATAAGTTTGTTCCTACAGTTCCGGTCTTCAATTTTCTTGTTCTTTTGCTTGGTAATGATATTCGTAGGAACTTATAGACTACTACAACATCTCTACACCAAGAGATTGGACTGGCCGAGTGAAGAGCTTCAAGGCAGTGGGAAGCATCGGGGACGGTCTGAAGCCTATACTCCACAAGTCTGCTCCACAAGTAGCTCTGTTCTCTGCTCGAGGACCCAATATCAAAGACTACAGCTTTCAAGATGCAGATCTCCTCAAACCAGATATATTGGCTCCTGGTTCTCTAATTTGGGCTGCCTGGGCTCCAAATGGAACAGATGAGGCAAACTACGTTGGTAAAAATATTCATTATACCAATTTACTCAGCTTATTTTTTTTTTCAGGAAGCATCAGTCAACCTATAGGGTGTGTAGCAGCTTGATCCTCACCTTTTGGTCTTCAACATTTCAATGTAGTTGCAGTTGTAGTCCTTGTGGATTGTCTCCAACCAATTTTCTATTAAAATGGCATGTGCAAAGCACGTGAGGCACTCTTGTGAGGGAAAAATAGGTAGAAAATGATTAAATTTATTAATAGATAATTAAATGAGGAAATAGAAAGAAAAGGAAAAGTAAAAGGAGAAAAAAAATTCTGTCATCCCCTCCAAACACAAATTGCTCTATTACTATTTTTAACATAAGATTATATGTACACTTTCTACAAGAACGAATGGCTGCAATAAATTGATTGAGTGCCAAAAAGCTTCATTACAAAGATTGGGGATCAAGTTCCTAGGAGAGCTTTAGGATGGAGACTAACAATTTTCACGTCCTATGCAAGTCTGAATATCACATTGCTTGGAGCAGGTGAAGGATTTGCTATGATATCTGGAACCAGCATGGCTGCACCACATATAGCCGGAATAGCTGCTCTCGTGAAGCAGAAGCACCCTCACTGGAGTCCTGCAGCTATCAAATCTGCCTTGATGACTACATCAACTACCCTTGACAGGGCGGAGAGACCACTTCAAGCCCAACAATATTCTGGATCAGATACTCTGGCTCTGGTCCCTGCAACACCTTTCGACTATGGAAGTGGCCATGTCAATCCTAGAGCCGCTCTAGATCCGGGACTTGTTTTTGATGCAGGTAATTTAATCTATTTTCTTGTTCTGTGATATTGATAACTGGCAACTTAGTGCCGGCTAACCACTGTATTGTAATGGAAATAAAATATATACTTGTTAGGGATTAAGCCCTAATTCCAACCTCGACATCAATGAGACCAAGAAGAAATCATAAAAATGCAAAGTGAACTCACATATTTATGGTGATTCAGAGAGCCAAGTCCACTCACCGATGCAAGTTTCAACTGAAATCGAAATTTATTTTAAAACAGAGATCACACACTACTCTCTCACAAAGGAAAAAATTCTCCTTAGATACCCTTATATGGCAAGGAAACTTGGGCGACCTAAGACGGAGAGATGAACAATACAATTATGCTCCATATAGTCCAACATTATTTGGGTTAGTTTCTAGCACAGTCAATAAGTTGGACATTTGTTAACTATATAGTCTGGCCCTGGGACTGCTGTATTCTCTATCCATGAGATTCAATACACTTCAGTTTTGCGCACTCTGTCTTCCGAGATACTGTACCAAACCATCATATTCTATTATGTTTATTCTTGCAGTTGTAAGAAGGCATAAGGGCTTAATCCTTGATAACTCCTATTTGATTAGATCCTATAAGCTGGATATTCTCGGTCAACATCAATTACATGTATATACTTTAATTTTGTCATAGGGTTAGTTGTACTTAACCTATCAATGCTTCTTTGGTTTTCACCCTAACCTTTATGGTTTTTCTAAAATGGAATCCACCCCTCCACTGTCAAATATTTTGACAGTAGTGCTCATTAATTGGAAAGATTGATTCTTTTCTCGTATGTTTATCTCATGTTCTGGTAACTTTTAACTTTGTAGGATACGAAGACTACTTAGGGTTCTTGTGCACCACACCCGGAATTGATGCTCACGAGATAAAGAACCATACGAATTGCCCATGTAATTATACTCTTGGCCATCCGTCAAATCTCAACACCCCCTCAGTCACTATTTCGCATCTCGTTGGAACTAAAACAGTCACACGCACTGTGACAAATGTTGCCCAGGAAGAAACCTATGTGATCACTGCAAGAATGGCACCTGCAGTTGCCATTGAAACCAGCCCTCCAGCAATGACTCTACGGCCCTATGCATCACGGCAATTCTCCGTGACGCTCACTGTTCGATCAATCACTGGATCCTACAGTTTTGGGGAGGTTTTGTTGAAAGGCAGTAGAGGACACAAGGTAAGGATTCCTGTTGTAGCCATGGGTTATAAGCGATAGGCAGGTCACAAGTTAATGGCATGTTTTGGCTCGCAGTCCAATTCACCTTACAAAACATGTCACTGTGTCACTGTTATGGGATTCTTTTTGGTATGTGAAAAATAAGATTGCATAAAGGTCAGATGTATTTCAACGAGCAAATATGTAAGAAAAGATGTAAAGATAAATAGTATGAGGTCGAGATGTCTCGTTTCGTCCAATCCAGTTACTTGTGCTTATTTGTTCAGTGATATGGTGAGAATGCTTTGATTCCCCACTACGTTGGAAGTAGCTTGGGTTTTAACTTGATAGAGTTCGATATCCTTCTCTAATGTATTTTTTACTGCTCTTGTAATAACTATTTATATATAGTTAGCTAAAGTATCATATTTTTTGCATTTGCAATATTCTGAGGATTGTGTTAAATATCAATTTACTTTCCTGCTTTCAACATGAACAATAAATATTAAGATTAAATCTTATGTAGCTTAAAGAATGAAAATAATAATGAATAATATACAAGGATTTGAACTATGATTAGCATTTTAAGATAAATTTTCAAGACTCAAATGGTATGATAACTTGAAGAAAAGGAGAGGGTAAATCAAGGGTGCTTCTCAATCTCTCACGAAGAACATAGTTTGATAGTGCACGATATGCAAGCATAGACTAGACAGGACATGCAATCTTTCATGTTGAGAGTGCACGATGCACAACATTGTTTGAGATAGTCAAAAATAAGAAAGAACAAGAGATATTTTACTGTAAAATTTTCAATATGTACTCTGATTTTGGGAACTCTACTTGAAAGAAGAAATATTGGGAAATCATAACTATATTAAACAACAGAAAACTGTCCCTGCTGGGGCCATATTTGCAACTTCTACAAAGGTCACCCAAACAGTGCCACACAGTTTTTGTCCAGATATGGGAATGTAATAAATAGCCCAAAATGGAGGAAAAAATTTAACACGAATCACCGTCCCCAAGGAAGCAACATTGGCAGCAAAGTTCACTCATCAGCTCGGATTTAAAATCACATTTGCAGCTCTTCCAGTTGCCCTTGCACTCAAAAAGAAGCCATCTTAGGGAGCGTACTCAATGCTATATCACGAGAGGCACACAACAACGAGAATGGAGACAGACAGGCCGAAAGAAACTCTTGAATCGACCAAAGAATCAATACTTGACATTGTCACTCCACTCAAATTGATGTATAATTAGGGAAAATGAGCATCAAATTATCAAGGGTTTCAGGTAAGAATTTCCTTGCAAACAAGTAACAAGGTCGCTGATTTCCATTCCATAAGCATGGCCTAATCTGAATTTCCTTCTGCAGCACAAAAGAATAACCGTCTTCTAAATACAAATTAAAAAAAAAATAAAAATCGTCCAAGAAATGTGTTTTGTGAAAGATACTAACCACTTGTTCACTTGTAACATGCAGACTCTCTGTAATAGACTGCAAAAATAGTGGAAAGGAAGTGTCAATATAAGATTTATTTGCCAACAAAAACAAAAAATAAGAAACTTAGATGCAACATCAACGCAACATTTTTGCTCATTAAAATGATTAGATTGCGAGGTCATAGTATCACAAATTCGCAGTTCCAACAAAGATGGACTTGATGTTACAGATGCAGATAAGTTGATGAAAATAACTTCCTTGTCCAATAATATAGTATATAATTCTCAGAGGTTTTAACAAAAACTTGACTATGTCTCCTCAAAAAGTGCAGAATCTGCAGGAAATGTGCCTAAATAACTCCTGGGATAAGGTGGGACGTCGCACTTAAGAAAAACATAAAAGGCTTCAAATGCAATTAATTAGAAGTTCAGAGAAAGCTTAGCAGTACTGTAATGTTTCTCATCAGCTCATAAGAAACATCCTGCTTGCGATATGATTTTGGATGCCACTTCCCTTCAGACCAATCCACGTGCGTTACTGACCAATTAGCAATTCCAGCTGGATCAAGCATCTGAAAATGCAAGGGGAAATTATTTCCTTTAATGATTTAGAAAAAAAGAAAGAAGAAAAGAGACTGAAAGTTGTCTTAAACTTAAACTAATAAAGCAGATATTAACTATTCTCACATGGAAAAAAGTAGGCAAATAGTGTTCATCAGAATAGCAGTTGCGTCCATATTCCATACCTGGCTGTTGCAATTGGAAAAATCGATGTCAACAAGTGGTTCAGTGAACCATATAGAAAAGTATTAACTTTTGGACAAAATAATCCCTAGCACAAATATATTGTATTTCTATAAGTTGTCCAGAAAGAGATTTATTCTTGGGTTCATAAAATAAGTGAGATAAGCCCAACCTAAACTAATCAATCACCAAATCAACCACGAAATAAGTCTTCCAGCAAAAACATAAACCCAAAGATTACAGCTATTTTCTCACATGAATAAAAGGAGTAAGAATTTGCAATGCAATTAGGATGGGCTTATAAGCTCAGCAATATGGTATATATAAAGACCAGTTTATGAGTGAGAAACGGTTCAACTCACCTACAAAATATACCAAGAAAAACCTAAGAAATATACTCAATCAAAAGTAAGAAGAACAAAAAGAAGCTAAGTTCACCTTGCAATAATCCCTGAATTTTGTATAGTAGAGACTATCAGCCATAACTATAACCGCATGTTGCCGCTTCATTGTGAACCACTGAAATATTCAAATAAAGTCCATCATAACAAGGTAATTTAAGAACTAAACGCAGATTGTCAAACCCTAGGTCCCTCCAAAAGGAGACAATAGATGTGTGCACGAATTAAATAACTTGATGGATATGTTGGAAACTAAATCTACAAGGAGTTATTATTTGAGAATCGATATCTTAGCTCCAAAACATATTGCCTTTCTCCCCAGGAAGGTTCTAAGATTACGTGTTAATCTCCAGCCAAAAATTATAAGCCTTTTTTTTTTCATTTCTTATTTTGTAGTTACAATAAAATTAGCAATCAGAATTTCATATATGGTGGCAAAAATATCAAATATATCAGTTTGCTTCCGTTCATTAACCCATTATCCATTTCCAAAAATTGAATAATTGCCAAACTATAAATATTTCCTTATTATGGGCCAACAACCACACCTGTGCACCCTTACGAAAGTCTTTCTTTTCAACTTCGGGTAACATGTGTTCAGAATACCTCCCACTTCCATGTGGACCAGGATCCTCAAAGCTGCAAAAAAATAAAAATAATAATAAAAAAAAGAAAAACGGATAACTGCTATCCAAATATAAATTCCTTAAGAAAGAATCAAACCAAACAAACCAGTATAATTAATATTTTTAGCAATATAAAACTCATTTTCAAATATTTACTAGTTGAACTATGTTATATCTTATGGGTTCATTTCACCCGACTTGCAGGGGAACCGTGCTAAATAGTTATTATATTGGGGAAATATAAAAAAAAAAATTATTACACTAGAAAATTTGGAAGAATATATTAATATGGTTGCTTTTATACAAAGTTAAATAAAATCTTTAACTCAAGGAGAAAAACTCATGTTAACCACTGACAATGTAAATGAAAATATATACCTGTTTGGGCACCATTAAAACTTTAATACATTTTTCTCTTTCTTCTTTTTAACCACAAATTTTTCAATAAAATAATATTACACATAAACCCAAAACTTTTTCTTATTTTTCAACCACACATTCTCCAAAAAATCAACTATTCCAAAATATATTTCTTGCAGAATCTCATTAAAATGGAACCCAAACAGGGGCTATATTAGCCTCCAGAACTGGAAAACCACTTTTGATCAGTTTGTGTACTCAGTACTGAGTTCAGATACCTTTAAAATTTGCCAACACCACAATGACTCTACAATTGGACGAATTTAAGGATAAATACAATTATTACCTCAAGGACAAATATGAACTTGATGGAAAATTATCCTGCTATTATTATTAGCCAGCAATGATACAAAAATTACCAAGCAGTATACTTTTTAGATCTTGTAATTTTTCTGAATGATGTTATGTTCTCATTTTCCTTCCATCCAACTTTTACTAAAGTATTTATTTTAGACATTACATATTCCACTTATATGTGTAATTTTATTTTAGACACAAACATGAAACTTAAAATTTTTGATTTTTCTATTACAAGCAAGAAACTTAAATTTTTTTTGCATCACATAGTTTAATGAATTTGATTCCATTTTTCATATTATTTTTATTAAGCAACTAAACTAAAAATGAATCTGCTTGGTTAAGATCTTGATTGCATCATGGTAGCTACCCACAAAAGTTAATGAAATGGAACAAACAGCAGGCTTGCCTGTCTATGAAGCTTGTATTTGTATACATGAGATAGTTGTACACATAGTCAAAATCACGCAATGGTATGCAACTGCATTTCAGAAAAGCATTTAATCAGTATATGAAAAGTTCTCATGGTAGAGAGAAAAAAGGACTTGATGACAATATTATCATCCAGGCACCTGTCAGATAGTAGAACAAAATGCTGGTTGTCAGGATCTTTGAGTGCATTTGATAAAAGCCTTCTTTCTGCGTCAACCATTGAAATTTTTCCCCAAACTACCTGTAAATAAGAACCAGCAATAAAAATGTTCAGCATTTAAGATTTTATTGTAACATGCTACATTAGGAAAAGGAAGTACTATAATGGTAGAATATTCAAGCCTTGTTGGGCACATATTTTTTTACAATCATTTCCCCAAAAATCATTTTCAACAACTCATTCTATAGAACTTTCCCCCACTTTTTAACCACAGATTCTCCCAAAAAAGACTCGCTTGAAAAATCTGTGCCAAACAAGCTTTCTGTCAGTAGAACTACAGTACCAATATTATAATACAAAAATCATTCTGCATGAATTATAAGAAATTGCACACCCATTGAGTGTACACAAGTTAGCAGTAACAAACAATGCACAATTATTAGATTGTGTGAGGATCTCTAGATCTGCTAGTCTCATGTACAAAATAACTTTTATCCAAAACAATATATATATTGGAATACATATCACCCAGCTATATCACCGAGCCACTAAACCTACCCTTTCCCTCCCTCACCTCTAAAGATATGTTAACCAATTAAATTTACCTTGATGAATACAAGTCTATTTAAATAATTTTCCTTTTTATTAAGCTTATCATATTTCTCATCTTATGTGCCTTTTTCCATGAATTACATATATCGATGATATAGATAATGAATATTTTTGAAATCCTAAGAGAAAAAAACAATTTTGTGGATCCCTTGACATTATTCCCAAAGCTCATTTGTTGCGCTACAATTCACATTTAAACTGTAGCTCAAGATTAGGCAAGACAACAAGTCTGAGGACATATTGCGGAAAGGAAAACAGCAGGCCCAATCTTATCCATTCATTTTTCAAGAATGACCTCTAAGCTTAGAAGATTATTAAATGAGAATGCAAAAGGAACAGCCTGACCTACATTTAGATAATAAGGTTATTCAGTGAAACGTGAAAGGACAGGGAAGAGAGAGGAAAAAGAAATGGCAAGATTCCTCACAAAATGATAATTATGGCTTCCCAACCTGATATATGACTAACTCAAATAACACATTAACGTCTTAGGCACTGTGGGGTTTGCATGTGCATGTGTGCCTCTGGGTGTACATTGATGTGACTATAGTTATCTTGAGAAAAAAACATAAAGATGCAGATAATCGGATACTTCAAGAAATGTTTATAAAAACCACAAATTCTAAGCTCTCAAAATATAAGCATCTGCTACAAACAAGCTCATAGCAAAATTATATTTCAATAGGACCCATACTATCAATTTTTTGGTAGTATGATAAAAAGCTTAACTTCCATAAGAGCCTCCATAGCCTGGATAAATCAAATAAGAACAGAATTAGTGTTGACAAAGAGATAAACCTTGTCACTACGAATTTCCCGATTGATGAAATAACGACTAAAATGGACTGGTTTTTGCTTAGATGCGTGCACATAGACAGAGAATCTTCCTTCATGTCCCTGCCAAAATAAATGAGAACATGTAAAAAAATTCAGTAAATTGAATAGTAGAAATTCATATACCATCCATAATTATAGACCGTGAGTAGGAATACAAAAGACATTTATGTAACATGTAATATCAAAACTATAGAGACAATAATAATGACCGTAAATGTCTGGTAGTTGCATTTTCAAGAATTTGTGTTGCACTTTAATTTGTTAAAAAATGTGCCGTTTCTGCTACCTTAGCCTCTTAGGGAAATCTCACCCTTCCAGTTCATTGGGATCTTGCTTTTAGTGGTAACATCTAAATTTCTGAGCCTTATGTCAACTCATGGAATTAGTGCTAATCCCCATCAATTGTTGATAGTGTAGCAAGAGTACTGTATTAATATAGTACTTCAAGAAACATGCAGCATCTGACAAATCTTGTTTGCAATCTCATGCTACAAGCTTCCCAAGGACAAAACTCAAAGACATTTGAGCCAGTGAATTAAAAAGAAAAGGTACATTGTTAAACATGTCAAATTTAGGGGGAAAAAAAGGGAGCCATTCCTTAATGTTGCTCCATGTATATGCTTGGTGACGTTTTCCTTTGGCCATAATATAACATAAGCAACTGCTATGTCTCAATTACCAATCCTTGGCTTTAACAACGAAAATGGGGAGCAAACTTGGAGACTCCTCCAGAGGGCTCAGTTATGAACACCAAAATGGTTGGCTAAGAAACCAACCCAAGAATAAAATAACCATTATCAGGACCTTTCCTCTTTATGAGACAACCAGATGCAGTTTATACAGTCATCTAGGAAGACAAACTGCAAATGAAAACTTTAAATTTGCAAAGCAATGTATGTTCTTATTCTAGCCATCAATGAAAACTTTATATTTCATGTTCTTTCTCGCCATCAATGTGGTTCGTCATGTAGTCCAGTGAAAATGTTACTCTCTCAATTAGAGGTAACTACTATAATTTTCCATCAACATCGTTACTATTGTCGATATGGATACATCAAGATGAAAATTTAGTGTTAAAATATTTCAGAAATATTAGAACTTTCATCTACTTCATAGATACATTTAAAAGAGCACTTATACATTGTCAGATAATGAAAAGCATATTGTCTATTTGCATACAAGCAATCAACAGAAACTCTAGAATCAATACATTGCACACCTGGGTGTTCAGTTGATGTGATTTTTTCAACTTGTGCAAACCATAAACACCCCCCCACCCCCACCCCCCACCAAAACAACAAAAATTAATAAATAGCTACCAAAAGGAAAGTCACATGCACCTCAAGATGACCAAGTATGGTGTGGCTAAGTACATAGAAATACACAAAGTAACAGAAGGCATCGACAAGGCAACTAGCTTGGAATGTAAGAAAAGAATTGCCACAAGGCCCATAACAAATTTTGCTTCATTTAACAAGACCACAAAATTTGACTACAAACACCATCATGAAGTTGAAAATAAGAATGGTTACAACTACTTAAAATGGGTGAATGAGTAAATACGCAACTGGAATTTCAATTAGAAACTCTCTTTGGTGAGATGTCCCCTTGCAAAAATTTTGTTCTAAGAAAAGTAGGAAATTCACTGCCTTGTTTAAAAAGTTTTAACTTTAAACAAACAAACGGCGCACAAATGCACGATTGATAATTGAACATGTTTTCTTTTCAAAATGTTTAAGAGAATAAGAATACTTTCCAATCAAAGGATAGCCCAAGATGTATATAAGCAAATTCATAATTTTTCATGTGCATCAAGCTTCACTTCAGCCTTCCCAAGGTTGGATGCTCTTGCGAATAAGTCATTGCGTACATCCAGATTTCGTTTTAATAGTTATACTTTCAATTTTCTTTCTACCCCAGAAACACAAATTAGGAAACTTATGGTGAGCCTAGTCCTGGTCCTGCCCAATCTCAAGGAAAATGTTATGCTGCCTTCAGAATTCCAAATACGACCTAATACGTGATCGATCATTGGACAAGAAGCTATATCCTATATAGTACATGGATCACTCTTGCCCAATAACAACATTGATACATGCATAAAGTTTCCATCAGAAATTATATTTATTGACTCAAAAACTCCCATCTTGCACAAAAAATTTGATTTCATACATTTACGAAAGAAGTAAATGATAGAAAAAAAAATTAGCTAGAAAATGTAAACAGAAGAATCTAAATTACATTAGAGGTTTCAGCACTTAAAGAAAAATGCTACCTGAAAAAAATTGTCCCACAGCTTCTCAAAAGGTAAAGCACCCGGTGTCAGAAATAGGAATGCAATTTTGGAATTCTCTGATAAACTAGGATGCATACTCAGGATATCTCTAATTACAACATGAGATGCAATCTCATCGTCAGTTAGTTCCCTCATAGGAGCAGGTGGAAGCCAATTAGATAATGCCTTACAACCGTGAGAAGAGAATACATAGCACGATGTGGAATTCTGGGGAGGATAAACATAAGCACAAATTAAGAACACGATGACTAAAGAAACGAGTATGATAATCCACGTTGGCTTCTTTAAGTTACTGCGGTGGCGAGACACGGGCAATATTTGCATGTCCTTCATGCCTAGACGCCACATCTGAGCCATTTTCATCTAGAAATTATGCATCACGGATTAATCTCCAAAAGAACTTTATCTTTTCCAAAGTTCACTTCAAGACCAAATCCACTTTAATATGATTAACATATCAGCCAAAGATAGATCATCATATCATTGCATTCAGTAAGAATCTGAACCTGCAACGCAAACAAATGTGTATATGTGACAAACCACCAAATTGAAAAAATATCGGACTCTTAAATTTCCCCCGATTTGCAGGTGAAAATAATATTTGAAGCAAATCTATGTCACTAATTAACATAGAAAATGTGATTCCATTTAAATATCTAGGATTCAAAGTCAACATACAACAATCAATCCACATCAAAATTCCAATCCCACTAATCATCCAACAAATTTTTCAAGTTAGTAGAAGCAAACTCCAAAGAGCAATGAAAAAGTGGGAAAAGGAAAAACATGAGGAAAATCAAAGAGTGACAACTATGGCACCTGAATCCAAGATCCCAGGTGCTGAGCATTGATTGAATAAAAAATCAAAATAGTACCGTGAGAAAGCTCAATTAGAGGATGAAACTTGGCAAAAGCCTAGGCTCTAGGACACCCAACAGAACCCCTAAATCCATAATAAAAATAATTTCAAAAAAATAGTTCCAGCAAAATAGTCAAACCCAACTTGCGCCTGTAAATCAAATCCATAATTTGCTAACACTTCAAATTACAATTTGATTCTACTCGCACAAAAACTCACACCTGCGCATAAGAATATTAACCTAGAATATATTTGATTTGAACTATGCTAACGGTACAGATATATGTTCAAAAAGGGGATTATACCCAAACAAACACAAATAAATGCAACCTCCATTGCATTTAATGACCCACAAACAAATCCTTATTGCTGCCAATAAATTAACAAAAGCAACAAGTAATACCTAATTAGTTGAACAGTGTAAGCTCGAAGGAGATCGAGAATTTGAATCTTGAAATCCAGTGGATCCGCAAATGCGCGTGCACAATTGTAGCATAAGTGTTCAAGATCTAGGGCACATGGAATAATAGAACCAATCAGAGCAGAGAAAGAGTGTGTGTGTGTGTAATTATATATAAATAGAGATGAATATTTGTGTGTTACCTATGGGAAATTTCAGAGTTGAACGTTAATTGGCTGCGTCCATAACTTTTCAGCCGGCAATTTTTACAAATTCTCAATTATTTACCATCATTTCCTAATTTGATCAATTTAGCGTGGAATAGAATGGACGAACCCAAACGCAGGGAGAAGCGCGTGGTGGGAGGTCCGTAAATTAAGTCTTGTTTGGCATGGATTCTTTAGAATTCAATTTTTTCCAAACTTATTTTCAATAACGCATTCCATCATAACTCATAATTATTTTCCTACTTTTTTTAACTAATTCAAAAATTACTTTTCACGAAATTTATTTTCAAAAAATCTACCTCAAACGTTCTAAAAATGTATTGTTCATTTTTTTCTCGAACCCAATTCACTAAATCAGGATTTGATACTCATCGCTTGAGCTAAATATTGATATCGTGTATTGATCATATTATTGAAATAATATTAAAATTTATAATTTGACAATTACCTTACCACTGTCACGTTTTCTATTATGTACTAACCATGATTTCGGTTGACTCAACCCTCAATTGTTCAACTCGCAATTAAAATCGACCGGTTGATATCAAGATTTTTATTTTTATTTACTTGTTTTTTTCCCATCGATTTGACCTTTTTCATCTTTTGATTTTGATCTTGACCTTCATCTGTTTGTGAATTAATGTCCAAACTAATATTTATGGCTTGTTTGAGCTCTCTTTTTCAAAAATTCATTTTCGACCACATATTTTTTATTTTTCAATAAAATAATTTTACATTTTTCCCCCAAAAATGGGGCTCAAACAAGGACTTAAAACATTTTTCCGAACTTGGGACATTAAACCCACAAACTTTGATTTGGTAATAAATGTGTTGACGATTCCTTAGCATCATACAAGAATTTTGTGACATCCATGCAACGACATAGTTGATTATTCAATCGATCGATTTCATCACGAGATAATGAATAAATTCAATTAAAACTATATATGAAATTGAGAAGAATTCGATTAGCTGGGAATTGGAGATAAGCCTTGGCTAGGTTTCTGCTGACCTTTTTTCAATCAAGAAAATCATGAAGGAGCAGTTTAGTTTATATTATTGAGTTACATCAATGGTCATTGAAACTTAGGACTAATCATGTCACCAAATGTAACTAATGTTTCACTGACATACACTTTTTTCTATGTGTCACCATTTACTGTCAACATATCACCAAATAACATTATTATTACATCAAGACAGCAGGAAAAAAAAGGAAAAAAAAATTCAAAAGCTAGGTTTACCGTACGATTTAAAGTCCAAAGTTCTAGTCAAAATTAAAGTTACATTTTGTTTATCTGAATGTCCTAACTCTCCAATTTTTTGAATGACGTAATAAATAATAATGTTTGATAACATGTAAACTTAATGATGTTACATAGGATCTAATGTTAATTTTTCACCAAGTGACAATTAGTACGACAATCATAAACTCGCGTAATTATCATCGTAATAAAATAACTTTAGTAATCATTGGTATAACTATTCAAAATATCAGTGAGTGTTAACATAATTAATTCGTTAAGCTCACGAATGATTTACAATTTTTTACCAATATAAATCTTTTTCGGTAAAAACCATAATATTTGATATTATAATTACTCAAAATAAGAACTGATTGGTATGGATAATAAAAATTGTGGTTGAAATCGTTGCGAGATAGACCTCCGTGTTCACCTTGATGGGTGCAGTGTTCCGACTACTCCAGTCAACTGTTGCTACCTGCAAAATAAGGTGTGGCTTTCTACCTCCGTGTTCACCTTAATGTGTGCGGTGTTCCGGCTACTCCCGTCAGTGGTTGCTACCTGCAAAATGAGGTTAGAGCTTTTTCTTCCATTGTACCTTCCGCGTAAGAATCAATAATGAATTTTGAGTTGGAGAATAGTATAATACGAATTCAAACAGTTCGGGTTTCAAGAGCTCATACTTTTCTTATATTGGAGGTATTTATAGGTACTTATTGCTACGCATGCGTTCAACGGTTACTGGTACCTCCCCACTTCCCTCACGTTCTGGTTGAATGACCACCACTCCTCAAGTGGTTAGTTGTACCCATGTTTACTGTTGAGCGATTTTTGTCTAGCTCATTGTCCTTTATGTGATTAAGTGTGGCGTTGGACCCATTGTGGTAGACAGTCTATGCAAGCGTAGAGGGTCTCATGGGGGGTCGACGACCGTAGGTGGTAGACGGCTCACGATAGTAGGCGACCTCATGATGGTGGATGGCTTTACGGGGGTCGACGGTCTTATGAGGGTCGACGATGTCATAGCTGTAGACGACCCTTATGGGGGTCAACGACCCCATGGCGGTCGACGATCTCATAGATAGTGGTAGATGGTCTCGTGGTGGTCAACAGCCTATCATATTGTATTCTATATCAAGTGGCTCTCACTCCACTAGCCATCTTGAATAATTATTAATGTCATCTTGTATCAGTTGTGTTAATATAATTATCTTAAATCTAGTAATTAAAAGTAGTCATCCCTTGTAACAATTTCTCAGAGATTCTTCATTTTTGAGCTTTGAAATGAATTGTTAAATTGTGTAGTACATATTTGACAAGCAGTAATTAAAGCGACAATAAATAAGTTTTTCACTTATTTTTTTATAACACCGTTGTCTCTCTATGACTACACAATTTCATTAAAAAAAATAAAAAATTGTTACTTTAAAAAGTAGAAAATTGTGAAGAGAAAGGCATCTTGTACCCGGGGGACACTGCATGGCTTGAGACGCAAATGAAGTTAACAGGGAAATTGAGGCGAAATTCCATATGAAAATAATGAGTTGAGGGACGCGTGGCTATATATAAGTGGTCCATACGGTCATAACGTATCGTCGACGATTAAATGGCCCCTCGCGTGTTGTCCTTGCCGGAAGTTCCCCATCCATAAGTACTAAGCAGAACGTCCCATAAGGGCGTGAATTAATTACTTTTCGAGGTTGACCGTGGACTCTATAGTCAAGTCAAAATGTACACATGTTCGTGCGTGTTGTACAAACACTTAACTCGTACTTGAACCTCACTATCATTTTTTAAATTAATTTTCAATTATACATCTT
The DNA here is from genome assembly GCA_903798295.1 of Fraxinus nigra. Classification (NCBI taxonomy): domain Eukaryota; kingdom Viridiplantae; phylum Streptophyta; class Magnoliopsida; order Lamiales; family Oleaceae; genus Fraxinus; species Fraxinus nigra. Next base: position 888 of record CAIGRH010255269.1, on the reverse strand, counting down.
CGTAATAAAAAAAATTGCATCTAAATTCATAAATTTTTCTATTTTTTTAATTACACATTCTCCAAAAATTCACCCTTACAAAATTCATTTTAAACAAAAATTGAGGCTCAATCGTAGACTTAATTATTTTCGTTTGACAAAACAACACACTGCTACTTTTCATTGCTTTAATACGGGAGAAAAGTCTTCCATTATCAATACAAATATAAGCCCATATTCGTCTTCCTTTTAAATATTTTTGAAATAGTAACTTTTTTGGGATATGTAGTTAAAAAGTAGGAAATTTTTTAATCTTGCATACAAAATATTTTATTGTATGAATTTGTGATTAAAAATGAGTTAGGAAAAAAAGAATTTTGAAAAAAAAAAAAAGACGAAACATGGGTTAAAAGTAGAGAAAAAAAATAACTAATTCAATTGTTTAACATACAAAAACCTTTTTACGAGTTCAACAAATCAAGCTATGTTCTTTAACGATGTTTAACATAGTGGAGCTCTCGAAGTTTATGGTTGTTTTTCATAGAGATTGATATGTGATTGTACTTTTATATTTTATAAGTCAACGTATTCGTTCATAATATGATGGTGACTTATAATGAGATCCACGATGCCAAAAATGTTAGAACATCTCGATAAAGAACTACTAAAGTCGAGATAAATTTGAAATAAATTATTAAGCCCCATTTGATTTTGCTAAAAATTCAAATTTTTAGTATAATTTTGATAAAAATACAGGATATACGTGGTTTAAAAGTTGTAAGTCATATGAAACATATATTTAAAGGGTGTGTGGTAGAGATTAAAATCAGATTAAAATTGAAAATATAGCCGTTATTGTTGACTTTTATTAGACGGGTGTGACCCAATAACGACCATATTTTCAATTTT
>CAIGRH010255255.1:0-11988 GCA_903798295.1 Fraxinus nigra | reverse complement strand
AAAAAAAGAAAAGAAAAGTTCATTGAACACGCGAACAAACACGAGCAACCTTTTGACTTTCTATTGATTTGTAAGAATACTATAAAATTAAATTTGGAAAAATCTCTACATCACTAAGCCGTTATTTATTCATTTCTTAATTGCAGGTAACATTTGAAAATATTGGCAAGTATTTTGCCAGCTTTGAGCCTGGCCCTGTTTTGGATAACCTTGATGTATTATTCAAGGGTTTGATTTATGGATTTAGAGCTTCTCCCATCAATTTACCTGGAACTACATTCCATCATGCACTCCAGGTACTCTCACAACTTTTCTGTTTCATTCTTTATTCCTTACAATTCTTTCTCACAATTTTCACTCTTTTACTACAAGCCTAAGACTTATACTCGTATACGGGGTTTTCTATTTTTGTGTGTACATAAATCCTACATCAAATTCGTCTATGTATAAATGAATATATACACTTTAGATCTGATACGTTCAACGCGTATTCATAACATGCATTGAGTCATGACCAAACTAAATGCATAGACATGTCACCTTCCAAATATTTAAACTTTTAAATAAAGTGAATTAACAAATTCTATAGCTTCACGATCTCGTAGATTCAAATGTATAAATTATTGTATATCAACCTTCACGAATCTATTTCGAGCTCAATGTAATCTGATGTTCTGTATCTATGTACATGAATCTTGTTCAAAATTCATTCTTACAAGTTGAGATTAACTTTCAAAAGTTGGCAGTGCCGAAAGAAGATCATGGAAATTTTTAGGGAAGAGTTGGAGAAGAGGAAGAACTCCAAAGGTGAAAATGACAAAAATGACCTAATGGAAGGTTTGATGCAAATGAAAGATGAAGAGGGGAAGCCATTGAGAGACATTGAGGTGCTTGATAATATTGCCAGCCTTCTTGTTGCAGGCTATGAATCCACTTCTCTTGCTATCATGTGGGCTTTCCATTTTATTGCCAAGTATCCAGATGTCCTCAGAAAGCTTCAGGTACACACACATGCTGAACCCTATCTCCACATGGTCCTAAAGGTACTGCATGTTTTGCTAAGCATAAACAATTTACTTACAAGTGTGTAAGTTTGTTTAAATATACAGCTTTTATTTTTTTAATTTTCAAAGTTAAAATAAAGAAAATACTTCTTGTAAAAGTAATGCATATTTTAGTGTCAAATTAAGTAACTTTTTCACCAAAAAGTAACACTGTCATGTTTGGCAATAAAAATTACTTAAAAGAAGTTTGACTTGCTCTTAAATTAGCCAAAAATGATAGGACTTGTGTACCAAATTGTAGGAAGAGCACTTGCCTATTAGCAAGAAACTAAATGGAGATTTTATTACATATGATGACATCTCATCCTGCAAGTATACTAATAAGGTATGTACAAACTGAAATTCAATAACTTTTATTTATTTTTCTTATCCATTTATGAGTTTCTGATTTGTGATTGTTTCTTACTCCAAATATAGGTGGTCGAAGAGATAATTAGATTGGCTAACATTGCAACATGTGTTTTTAGAACTACTAAAAAGGACGTCCATTACAAAGGTAGAGAAACAACTTTTGTACATACAACTATAGTTAACTGTACACGCAGAGTTAAAAATAGATGCCTATCAGTTTATTAGAATCGACACCATATGCATAGTAGGGACATGATGTACATTCGATAAGTCAGTAGAAGCGAAAAAAAAAATCAAAATACTAATCCTGTATATAGCATAGATTAGGGATGTTAAGTGGACGATTTGAACTGAATCGAGTAGCGATTTTCCTGTGTGAGCCGGGAGAGTTCGTCGGCTAATAAGTGAACCAGATCGCCAATGGCTTGCCAGTTAGCTCCCCATAATGAGTAAAATATGTCATTTCAATACAAAAATTGTGCGATTCGCCCCCATCAAGGGAAAAGCTTGTGGGGCAAATCGAGCCACATTTTGATTGACTGATCAACTTGTCAGATGAGCTAAGCTCGGTGACAGGCAAGCTACACCATTTAACACTCCTAGCATTATAGTAATGTTGTGCTTGTTGGAAATTTAGTCCGAATTTTTTTTCTTTGACTTGAGATAAAGATCTTTTCTAGGTTACTCCAGTTGTAAAGTTAAATAAAATAAAAAATAAAAATAAAAAATCTCATAGATTCTAAATCAGAATACCAGTCCTGTGATTAATTCCACTAGGTTATCTTCCTTGAATTGCGATCTGTTATCAACAATCTTGATTTTCTAAAAATTTTCTCCATGTCTTGAATCTTCTTTAGTATTCTCCGAATTCAAATTAGACTAGGTGAGTGGGCACAAAGACTTGACTGAGAATACAAAAAGAAGAACCTACTTCGACAACATAAGACTTGTTAGTTACTAAAGTTCAAGAAGGCATAGATTATTTTAGTACCTAGAGAACTTGAAACTGATCTTTTACTAAATGGTCAAACTTTCTATATATGGTGAAACTCGAATTTCCTTTTTAATACATTAAAGAATTGGGTTTGACCAATCTAGCCAACCAATTGACTTCCATCAAACTTTGACCAGGTAATATTTGCAACCCTTAAATTTTAATTATAAGTATAATTAAGTCCTTGGACTTCATCAGATCAACTAAAGGGACCCAATCGAAAACGTTATCCTGACATATCGAGGTATTTGATATGATAATTCGATCTCATTCATTAGTACATCAAAGACTTTCACGAATAGGAACTACTCATTCGTAAACAATCAAAGAAAATTATAACACAATCAATGTGAATTTTATTCTCTCTAGGTAGTCAATTTCGGATATACTAAGATTATTGTGTCACTACTCCCGAGATCCTCTTGTCGTGGTAAAAAAATAATAATAAATACATACCATTTGGTAGAGTAACTATAACCTTAACAAAATAGAGTGTTGACCACTCATTTTATGATCGTGGACAATTAATTTCTCGATCACCTCATCCGCTACGTGTTAGGAGAATGGATTCCCATCATGCTACGTGGCGGACGAGCTGAGAGCTGATTCTCGTTAACACTATGCGTCAGACGAGGTGAACTCGCCTAGGACGATGCTTCTGAAGCGTCTAGCGTGCCGATCGCCTCCTTTCGAAGTGATTCACATACTGACACAAGAACCGAACTCATCCGCAACTCACAGCAGATGCAAAGGCCTGCACTCTGCATCGTCTATCCCACTAGCCTGCGTCGCCCCGCTTCTGTCAAGATCTTTTGTACAAAGATCTTCCCAAAGCAAATCCTTGACTGATTGATGGGACGTGTGGTATGACGCAAACGATCAACTCAGTTGTCTTTGTCAGAACATTAAATATCCGCCAACCTATGTATTGACAAGATGACACTTAAGATGGGACGACCCTTGAAGATCTGATGCTACATGTCTCCTCATCTAACGACTCTAATCTTTTCATCCTTAGTATAAATACCTCCACATTGTGTCATAAAAAGCATTTGATCCCATTCCATAAAACGGGTAACTTAAAGCATTATAATGACCCCTTATCATTAGAAATATACCCCTATTATTTACACTTTCTAGAACCACGTCCTGAAGATTATTTAATCACCAGCGACCATATTCCAATTGTTCGAAAAACTGACTTGATCGTCGGTGTGCTTGCGGCCGCTTCCAACGCCCACCAGAAAAGGTCACGAGTGACTAACGTTGTGCTACTGTGTGCAGGGAAGAACTGACGTGAAAACTTATTCTGTTGGCCATGTGTCCAAGCCATTTTCTAGGGTCAACACAAATTAGTATCTTCTGTACTAATAATGCAATTTTCTATGAATCGAAGGCACTTTCTTTATACACAAGATCAAAATATAATGCAACTCCTTTTTATAGAAATAAATAAAAACATATTGTTATTCAATAATATTTGAAATGTTTTATCTTATTACAATAAAATCCTAAACGTAACTTTTGAACACGTCCCAACAGTGCTTCGTATTGATGATCTAAACTACTAATCTTGCAAACAGGTTATAAAATTCCCAAAGATTGGAAGGTTATCTGCTGGATTCGATATGTTCACACAGAGCCAGAAAATTTTGAGGATCCAATGTGCTTTAATCCGGATAGATGGGATGTAAGCAAACATACGAAAGCTAATCCACAAGTTAAATAACTCTTATTAACTTTTACTAAAAAGTTAAAATTGTTTCCTCAGGAACAACTGAAGGCGGGAACACATCTAGTTTTTGGCGGAGGAGCAAGAACATGTGCAGGAAACATGCTTGCTCGACTACAAGTCGCAGTTATACTTCATCATCTGGTTGTAGGATACAGGTAAAACTCTACATTTCCTTTACTTTTAAGCTTTTTATTTATTGTTTATGATACTACCACAAAAACAGTCTTTTACAACATTCAAAGAATGTTATTGAAGACCTTTTGCAACGTTTCAGACCTATGCTGCAAACCTCAATTACATTAACCAATGACAACAACCACTGATATGATGTTGCGAAAGACCTTTTAGCAACACACAATTCACGAATGTTGCGTTTTTTAGTATTGCAAAAGACCATTTTTGTCGTAGAACATAAGACCTTAAATTCCCAGAAAATGAAACTTAGTATATGTGCTAAGGTACTTAACATGTTTTTTTTCAATTGAATCACAGATGGGAACTGGTGAATCCTAAAGTAAAAATGATATATCTGCCGCATCCAAAGCCAGGAGACGATGTTGAGATTAATATCAGCAAAATTTGATCTCCATCTTCCATTAAAGGATCAATGTATTAGGCTGGTGTATTTCAGTAAAACATCTTTGGTTAGCACCGATTATCACATTTGTTGTTCCGTTCTGTTCCCATTTTTGGCCATGCAACAAATATGACTCTTACATTTCAGGTCGTATTATACGTTTAATTATTTCATTTTTTTAGGATAAATTGCACTAGAGGTATCAGACCTTTCAAAACGTGTCTTTAGGTCTTAAACATTTCAATTTTGCAGTTGATGCTCCAAACCTTTAAATTAATATGCAAACAAGATCCATTGAACGGTCTCAGTCTGCCGTTATTTAACCAAAAAGTAACTCCACCAAAATTTGACCAATTTAAAAGATAAAATGTTCATTTTATATTATCACATTTAAAACTATTAAAAAATGAAAAATGCTACCCTACCTGACTGCACTCCGCTGCCGCATCTTTACCCAATTTTCCTTTTTATTTTGAAGCAATCAGTTCCCACTTTTACAGTCTCTAGCAAATTCATCCCAACCTCTAGGGGTGGACAAAATCAGGAGGAACTATATCAGTTGAATGTGTTGGATCAAGAGTTTGGAAGGTGTTGCAAGCTACATACGGAATGATGGTGTCTTTAGTTTGCAAGTCATTCTTTCTATCAAGGAAACCAGATTTGAAGGGAACTCATTTTCATTGAAAACAACATGTCTTAAGATATAAATCTTACCGGTAGGACTAAGGCTCTTGTGACCTTTATGTGAGGTAGTGAAACCAAGAAAGACACACTTGGTGGAATGAAAGTTGAACTTATGATTTTGATAAGGCCCAAGGCAGGAAAAACAGGCACATCCAAAGGCTTTAAGGGACTTGTAGTCAACTTGCTGGTGATTTAGAATTTTATAGGGTGATCTTTTATTGAGGATTGGTGTGGGTAGTCTGTTAATAAGGTATGTGGGTGCGTGAAAGGCTTCCCATCAATAGTGTAGAGGTAAGCCAGAATGAGCTAGAAGAGTTAGGTCAGTCTCTGTGATATGCCTATGTTTTCTTTCAGCTCTACCGTTTTGAGCTGAGGTATGAGGACATGAAATTTTCATTTCAATACCAGACTATAGGGCTAAGTTAGTGAAGCCTCTAAACTCACCTCCCCAATCAGACTGAAGTGCCTTTATTTTCCTTTCAAACTTGTTTTCAATTGAGAGTTAAGGCTTCAGACTTGCTTTTCATAGGATAGATCCAAGTATATCTGGTGTGATCATAAACGAAGATTATGTAATACCTAAAACCTGAAGTGGATTGAATTGGTGCAGGCCCCCACACATGTGTGTGAATGAGTTAAAGTGGAGCTGAGGCTCGAGAGTTTGACAGTTTGAAGGCAAGGAATGAGATTTTCCAAGCTGACAGGCATCACAGAAATGACCGATTTCATTAAAATTGAACTTTTCATTACATGAGTTGAGAACTTGTGACATTAGAGAACCTGATGGATGTCCAAGTCTCATATGTCATAGTTTTAATTGAGACTCATTTTTGGTGATTGCCTCACACATTCTAGACTCAGCAGCAAAAACAGAGGAGTTCAGTTTATTTTGGGTAAAAGACTCTTGACAGTAGGACTTTTCATCTTGACTTGGGTGAAATTGATATAGTCCACCCTTGAGCTTCCCTTCCAGCAGCACCTTCTTCGACATTTTGTCCTTAACAACACAAAAACCAAAGTGAAACCAGAGCTAGAAACTCAGCTGGACAAACTTTTGCTTCGGTAATGAAACCTTAAAGGTAATGCCCTCTAATGATTGGCATAACCATGTTTTCCCAGAGAAGGAAATTATTTATGTCCAACTTCACCGGAGCAACTTGAGAAAGATTAATCCCAAGTGATGCCTGCTGATTACCTCCCACCATTGAAGGCATCAAAGTACTTGAAGTGGGTTGAGCTGATTGAATATTGTCATTTGATTCGTTGTTAGCCATTGTGGCTCTGATACCAAGATAAAATCGAAGATAAACTGAATGAACGATGAAGATGATGAACCAGTGATTTCAATCAATTAATTTCAATGAGCAATGTACAACATATATATACAGATTTCTTGGAGTGGGGAGCAAGCCAAGGAATAACTAAACATGTGACTCAAAACCAAAAGGAATAAGTTCAGTTACAACAAAAAATAACGTGGTCACAATGGTGCGCGTTCATCAGCTGAAACTATCAGCATGATCTCTAATTCACTCCAATTACATATATACTTAAACGGTTCAAAACCTGTTCCTTGGTTCAGCTGAAGCTGGCACGATGGATTTCTTCTTTACAGATGCCCCATTTAGCATGAGATCATTAGCAACATCTCTCTCGTGGGCTTCGTTAGCCATGGGTTATTATCTCAGTTCAGTGCTCGTAGCTATAGTCAACAATATAAAAGGGACCTTTAGTCGATCACCATGGCTCTACGGCAGTAATTTGAACTATTATCATCTAGAAAGATTTTACTGGTCAATGTGCTGGATTGAACTTCTTGCATTATTACTTGTGACAAGTATGCTTCATCATTTAAGTTTGTTCGCAATTTGTTCATCTTAAAATACAAAAAACAAGTATCTCGGATGGTGGTTTCTTTTGCATCCCCAATAGTGGGGGCAAATATCTCTGATACTTGCTTTGGAATCTGCAGCGAAGTTATTTTCAAATCATCGTGGAACATCTTTTTATCAACGGATTTATTGGAATCTTCATACATGATTAGATCATCTTCATCAACGGATTTGGAGGTGTCAAATGCCATTGAAATTCAACTCTCTTCGATCTTCTTCTTCGCATTCCTATTTTCCGAATTGGGAGTTCCATTGATGTTAATAGACTCCATTTTAAACTTGGGAATCTGAAGCCAAACGGTCAGACTTTTTTTGAATTCAAAGGCTTATGCTTTCTTCGTGTCTGTTAAACGGAGGCAGCAGGGTAGAGGGTTGCATCCATTTGTATTTTCTTCTCTCCATTTTTTTTTCCTTTTCCTATTTATTTTTTATTTCCTCGGACTAATTTTAAATTAAAAAATTTACTAAACAGTCCACGAATTATGTTAGAAACTATGATAACTTTAGTACCAAAAATGGCTGAAGTACTCAGCATTGTATAAGAAAGATACACAAGGAGAAGCAGTCTTATGAAATTTAAAGGAAAAATATGTAGTTGTTACAACCATTCTAGCAATCTTGATGCTCATCGACTGATTCAAACCCCTGACTCTCCAGCTAAAAGATGATATATTTCCTGATAACTTCTATGGATCATCGACTTGACACTCCTACTATAGTCCATGCAGAGAGAGAGACGAAGGATCATCCTTCAAGAAGCCATAACATTCCAAAGCATCACTGTGGCTGACCTGCAAAATGATGTTGATTCATATAGCCATATATTATTAAGGACTTCTATTTCCTAAAAAAAAAAAAATCTTTCAACATTTTAGACAGAATTTTCATTCATCACGAACATAAAAGAGAGAACGCAAAGTATGCAAGTATAATGTTTGACAATTGGTGTACATCTTAATGGTAAACAACCCATCAATAATCGACTGTTCAGAAGGCGATTTTTATCAATGTCTATGCTAAGCGAGAAAATTTCTGACGGTTTCTTTGAAATACAAGGTCCATCAAACTAAACCCATAATTACTCTCCTCTAAGAAGGCTAGCTGGTCATCCCAGCATCTTTTGAAAAGCCTCATTTACAGGAGAGAACATGAACATAATGATTTGAACAAAGAGAAGGAGAGAATAAATAGAAAGCACATCGGTAAAAAGGCGTCACAAGCTGCAACCTCAATCCATATTTGCTCCTAATATTCAACCAATGGCCAGAAGGCTATTCACACTTGATGAAAAATAACATCAACAAAATAAACATACATAATTTGAGATCAAAGTTTTAAAAATTGTGGAAAATGGCTAAGCAGAATTTTCTAGACTTGGATTAACTTATTGTCATTCGAAAAAAAAAAATGCTACGACTTCTCAAAAGTCCCAGAGTAGATAAATCATATGAAATATGAGTAATTTTATATGATGATCACATGCGAGGGGGCATATTAAATGATACGATCAATATAGTAGTTCTCATATCCACACAGTTACCTGACATTATCATTTCACCCCACATCACATGGAGGATCCCCAATTTGTACATAAATCATAATCAAGGAAATGCACAGTACTTAAAAAATCTTAGCCACTGTTTGGTTTGGATTAAAATTCAATTATAATCTTAAGTCAAAGTCAACAATTAATTTTAACCATACATTTCATGGACCCACAACTTTTCACCAACACATTTCATCAACTTTTATTAAAATTTACTAAAAGTCTGATTTTAATCTGTACCAAACAGGGGCTTAATGAGCACATGGAAAACAGGGGCATTTCTCATCTCCAACAGCAAAAATACTCAGTAGCTAAGATCTACTTTGCAACAGTATGTTTGATGACTGAGCTCCCAAATACGGTAAGCCAGTGGTTCCAGCTTTAAAATCCATCTATCATTCCATTTTTTTTTTTTTTTATTTCTTTTGTCAGCTAACATAACCTCTGCTTTATGTCACCAGCTTTAAAAAATAACACACTCCACGTACAAGCTTAAAATCAAAGAAATTATGCCTTAAAACACAAGATCAAGTTCAGTTACATACCCTGGTGTAAAGCTCTAGATCTTTCAGTCAAATTTGCCAGAGTACCACAAAGTCGTGCTTCAGCAGCTAAGGAACTAACCAATTCTTCTAAAGATCTCAACTCCTCATGAAACTCCGAATGCAAAACCAAAGAAGAGAAATGCTCGTCCACAACTAATCCAAGACATTTCACAACGTTTTCAAGAGTAGGAACCCAATCGCATTCCTTCAACCCCAACAAAGATGATGCCTTAGGACAAGGAACCACTTGAGGGAATCTCTCATATTTCCTCAGCCACTTCCTCAAGTACTTAATCAAAGTCATCATCTCCTCGCCATTCAACTTACTAACGCAAGCTGAAAATATCACCTCATCTAGATTCCGAGATGAGAGCAAATAATGCAAGCACAATTCTGACTCAGTGAATTCATCATGCGCCGCCATGAGCAAAAATGAGGCCTCCCTCGCCAAGCACTTTTGTTTCCCAACAAGGCCCCTATCACTCACCTTCTCGATGGCTAACAATGCTTGGTTCTCCCACTCCTTCCTCACACGAACTAGACTCTTATATCCATCCCGGGGCAGCATTAAAAAATACTTCAAAATGCACATTAAATCATAGGTCTGAAGATCAGATAAATGCTTAACACATAAAACAACTAAATCTGACCTCCGATTTTCTATCAAATTGCGAATCAGATTGGATGTACACGAATGTTCAACAAGCCCATTAGTTATCAAACTCTCCAAAGTATCCCAAACCTCCAAAGCAACACAGGCCTCCAATATCAAGCTCTTCACATCCCAACCCATTGAAAACCCTAACATCTCAACCAACTTACGAGCATACCCTTCGTCTGACTTATCAACGCCTACGGAAATCTCAACTCTCTCCCCATTTTTCTCCAGGTAAGAAGTGAACATTCCCAAGAATTCTTCTTTTCTAAATGTGTTTGTGTTCTTCAACTTTCTTTTCAACTTCTTGAAAAAAATTTGCCCTGCTTCGATTATTTCAGCGTCCGTTTGCGATATTTCGCATCCGTTAACCCGTTTAACAAGGTATTCCTCTTTCAGTTCATCGGTTTCAGGCTTTAGTTTGAGGATAATATGGTCTGGGTTGAACACAATCGGGTAGTTGGAATCTGGGTCGGGGTAGTTCGGGTAAGTGGACGAAGCTCTGGTAATCACTTCCAGCAAAGTCATTGGCAATCGTAGCGGTGGTGCCCTGCGTCGGCGGCGCAGGAAAAAGGAGGAGAAGTTCAAAGGATGGAGGTGGACATTGGTAAGGTCAATTTAGCGCGAGTTGTTGCTGGTAATTAGGTGTTTAAGTGGAAATTACACCAAAACATGTCTTAAGTTTAGCCTTTTTAAAAATCAGGTTTTCACCTTTCTTTTTTTTCATTTATCAGGTTTTTGATCATTTTATCATTTTAATTAAATAATTAATCTTTTAAAACCCTAATTTATTTATCAATTCCTCCCTCACCTCACACATCGTCTCTTTCTCTTTCTCTCTCTCTCCATCGTCTCTCTGCCCCGCCACCTCCTTCCCTTCTCCCTCCCCCTCCCAGCATCAGTGTCGAGGCGTTGCTGTGAATTGCAGCAGCGTTGAGACGCTGCTACCGATGTCACGACATTGTATGGCTGTGGCGGGCGGTGGAGGTGCTGTGGGTCTTCGATGCGACGGTTTGTGGGTGCGGTGGAGGTCTTCGCTCGGCAGAGAATGAACAGCAGACTGTGGGTCTTTGAGTTGTGGCGTGGTATAGATAGAAATAGAGATGGTTGTCGAGGTTGCGTAGTTGTTGCGGTGGTGGTGCAACGATTTTTTTGTTGTGATTTTGCGGTGGTTTCTCGGTTGTGGTGTGGCGGATCTCTGTGTGTGGTTGTGGCGGGCGGATCTCCGTGTGTGTGGTTGTCGTTGATGGTTGGTTGTCGTTGGTGTTATTGTTGGTTGTTGGTCGGTGGTCGGGGCGATGGAGGTAGCAGCGTCGAGTAGATGGGACGAAGAGTTTCTGTGACCAACTATTTGGTTGATTTGTGACTAAGTATGTGACGGAGGCGGCGTTGGGCGGATGAAACGAAGAGTTTCTGTGACCAACTATTTGGTCGATCTGTGACCAAGTATTGGTGGTATTTTGGGATTGGGGACGAATGTTTAGGTGTATGTGACCAACTATATAGTTCTCTTTGGTTGTGGTTAACTATTTAATTGTGACTTAAAATTTTTTATTCTATGACTAAAAATATAATCTGTGACCAACAAATTTGGAAATAGGTGACCAACAAATTTTCTTAGCTTATGACCAATTAAAAATCTGTGACTTATAAAAATTTTCATTTGTGATCTCGAAATAATCTGTGACCAATTAATTTGATAAGTTGTGACCGATAATTAAATTTTTAACTACTTAATAAGATATCTTTGACCTCAGAATCGGAGCACTTACCGAAATTAAGCGGCGGCGAACGGTCACCGAAATAGTCGTCGAAATTAAGCGCAGTCGGAGAACAGTAGTCGGCCACCAAAGTAGTCGCCGAAATAGTAGGGTGGTGGATGAGGGGTGGGGTTGGTTAATTATATTATATTACAGTTAAATATTTAATTTAATAAAATAATTGT
>CAIGRH010255248.1:0-12288 GCA_903798295.1 Fraxinus nigra | reverse complement strand
TCAATATTTATTAATGGAAAAATAAAAATACAAAATTTCAAAATTTTGCGGCGGAGAGTCAAAATTTTTGCGGGGGCGAAACTGAAAAATATATTACAAATTAATTAGGCATAGTGGACCGGTGGACAATGTTGGGGGGGCATCTCCGTCTCTGCTTATACGTGCATAATTTTTGAAGCTCGTCTATAATTCAAAATTCTTCACTCCAAGTGTGGTGCAGTCTCCACGATATTTCTGTTCCATCGAGTAAAATGGAGTTGACTGCATATTGATATTAGAAGCAACAGCATCTATGGTAAACAGGTTCCTTATATATTATAATTTATAGATTAGCCGGTTTTTCAAGTTCATTTGTGTCTCCTTTCCTCATGATACAAAGCCACACCAAGGTTTCTAGATTCACAGTTTCAACTCCACTCCAGTTGACAATGGAATCGAAGTAGTTACAACTTTTTACCCTTGGATTTTGTAAGGACCCAAAGTGACAATAATAATTATTTTCCAGAACTATATACAAAATTTGATTTCCAGGTTTTAAAACACAAGTAGAAAGAGGGAAAATGAACTGCAAAGAAGATTGTATTAGGGCACCTTAGTTTTTCAACATGCATTTCATTTCTCCCTTGTTTTCTGGTAGTAGTCAAACAATGGAAAATAGTAATTCAGTATATAGAATATTACACCTAAATTCACTCAACATTACTAAAAAGAAGTACCTTACACTGTTGCATCCCCAGTTGAAATAAATTCACTGCTCCTCCGGTGGACTTGGCTCATCGAACCATCTTGGGGGATCAAAACCAGATCCACCTGTCATTTCAAATTCACACCCGCATTGCTTTTTCTTTTAATTGAAACAATATGGTAATCATGAAACATTTCAACCCACTATCACTCAATAGCCAAAAGAAGATAATAAAATGAAAGAGAAGGGCTTCATAATTTTCAGAAAGTCTTAATGATGACATTTTCTAATTTGTAAGCTTATCATAAAAGGAATAGAATCGACAGGCTAAAAACACAGAAATTTCAGAAATTTATTAAACTTGACGGTTATATGGTTGTGAAAGATTTAAAAAAAGAAAAGAAAAGGAAGCAGCAGTATTACCAAGAGGATTGCAACGACAAAGACGCCAAGCAGTCAATATGGTTCCCTTCGCAACTCCATACTTCTTGTAAGCAGTCATCGAATACTCACTACACGTTGGGACAAAACGACAACTATTTGGCAACAATGGCGAGATTTCCCCTGTAATATATAGCCAGTATAAAAATTTACACTCCAAAAACTACACAATTTTCAGAATAATTTGCATCAAAAAGTAAAATATATATAGACAGTGAATCTTTCTTCCATTTACATCCAAAATTAAGATCTAGTAGAAATTAATTAATTCAAGGAAACCTAATACTAATTGTGATGGAATAACAACTCACTTTTGTAGAACTTCAGCATAGACAACGCAGCTTTGACTCCTAAATTATTCACTTCATCATCTGAAACCACAAGGCCAATTTTTTCTCATTTATACATTTTATTCAACTACAAGCATCAAAATAACCAGCGCACACACAATTACGAAATTCCAATCCACACACACACATTGCTCTGACCGGAATCTTTTTCCAATTCATTAATAACAGATAAGCACCTTCGACACTGCCATTTCTAGAAAAAGAAGAGAAGCACAAATTAATAATAGTAAAAAATATTTTCACATTCACAGTTAAAAGAAAGAGAAAAGTAAGTGTTCTGCTTCTAGAAAAAAAATATAGAAATCAAATTACACTGTTGGAGGAGGAGAGAAAATATTGATGGCGATTAAATATTAGGGAGAATTTGGAGGGATTCAATTTGAAATTAGGGTTTGTGGGAGAAAAGGAATTATGGGAAAAATTACAGTTGAGTGAGAAAACTAGCGCCATTTCTCAATCCGTCTCGCAAATATTCTATCTTCTGTTCAGTACAACGTAAAAAGTACGGGAAGATTACATGTTTGGTCACTCAACTTTCACTAACATCTCAATTAGTTCACATAGTTTTCTTTTGTTGCAATCTAGTCGCTCAACTTTAACTATATTCCTATGTTTGGATGGGTGAATTTAACGATAAGAACTCTAGACTTTACCTACAAAGGTGAGAACTCAATAATTTACATTTTAAGATTTTTTTTATTTAATTCTATACCAAACAAATTCAACTAAAGCATTTTGAAATATTTAAAAGATCCATTTTTATTCGGAGAAGCACTGAAAACCCCTCGTATGATTGATTGTGAGAATATTCAAGCAAGTCTTTTGAGCTTTCGAGCATTGATAATGCAATGACCGAACATCTGTGTCGAAACTGTTAACTTACGTCTTACGTACTGTCGTTATGGAAGAGCTTAAGCACATCTTACTCCTCACGAGGTTTTATCGCGCTTCATCTGATCCTTCACGAATTTCTATCACTTTCTCGGGGTTTGAACTGATGACATTTTCCATAAGAGAGGTTGAAGTTGAATCTTAATACCTAAAAAATGAAAAGGTCATGGGTTCGTATTTCGTGGAGCACATTTTTTCTTGTAATGATCCAGCCTCATAATTGATCATTGTAATATTCAAGCAAGTGTTTTGAGCTTTTGAGCATTGATAACGTAATGACCCAGTTTTGACATTTGTATCAAAACTGTTAACTTATGTACTGTCGCTATGTGGGAGCTTAAGCCCGTGTTACTTCTCGAATTTTTATCGCATCTCATTTTACCTCTCACGAATTTCTAACGTGTTCCCGAAATTTGAACTCAAGACATTTCCTTAAGAAAAATTTAAGTTGAATTCTAATACCAAAAAATGAAATGTCATTGGTTCGTATTATTGGCCGCGCATGTTTTTGTAACGATACGGCGTGTCCAAACCGTTAACTTACGTGTCACAGATCTTTGTCAATTGGACAACTACTTTGTTTATTATCTTGTAACAATCTGAATACAAACCAAAACCTAAAGAAAAGTAATAAGACGACCAGGAGAAGGAATTTGAAGGGATTGATATTATTCGGTTTCAATAAAAATGGAATGAACCAAGTACTAATGATAATTCTACACAAAAATTCAAATGGTTCTCTCTACTGTAATGGAACTGAACAGATCAAAACCGACCTTTTTCTTTTTATCTTTCATAAAAAATTGTAATTTATAAACGAATATGATATCATGAACTCAAATAATCTGAAAACATAAGCCAAAATTGGACTACTTCCTATAAAATACGGCAGAGTTTCAGTTCAGGTCACATGCATGAAACAACTTTTGTAGCGGTTACAAGCATTGGAGACTGAAATTGGAAAGGAAATTTAAATGGAATTAAGTGAGTAAATGACGACAATGAAATAGAAATAAGAGGATTTATTTAAAATACCATAATTCTAGGATCGAAAATATTTATAAAAAATTATGAGATATTGTCAAGTAGTAAATTTAATATTGCTGTTTATTGAAATAGATAAAGAATAGGCAGTCATTCTGGCGGATTATACACTGCATGACCAATCAAATACAAAGAAAAACAGTATATATCTTAGGAAATTTGTAAAATTTACAGGATAAAAAAGTCAGAAGTTACAACAATTTCACTTTCTACTAGAGAGACTGTAAGAGTTAACGAGAGCACTATTTGTCTATTTCCATTTTATAAAGTATATCTCTATATAACCTCTACAAACCCGAATTTCCACTGAAGTAACCTATCTAGCCTCCGAGCTTCAGAGAATAGCAGATTAATCAACTCAACTCATTCAAAAGACTAAACATCCGTTTGTCATCGGGTAGTATGGTTCCACAGTCGAGAAAAAACGAGGTTTATTTTGGGGTCGTTGCGTTTCCGTTCCCTTCATCATACTTCGTGCGAAAGCGAAGTCCAGAACTAACATTTCCTGATGTGGGGCAAACCCAGCAAAGATAATTTGGACCTAGAATCTGCAAGAATCGAGCAAACAAATATAGATGCACAAGAAATAAGAACTGGTTAGATTCATAAACGATTACTCTTCCATTATTCAAGAAACATAGGGGGACAACAACAAATGTGAGGCAGAGGTAAACAAATATCTTACTGATGTCACGTTCTCATATGCACCCATATTATATGGATTTGGATAAAGATGGCGTCCTTTTACAAGAGGCGTAGCTCTCACACCTTCATAGTACTGTCAATCGGGAAAAGAATCAAGATAATAAGAATTTGTTTGGCTATCAATTAAAAGATGGTAAAGTCAATGTCACGATTCACAAACCTCGATTGTAGTCTTGTTCTGTAACATAAGATGGATATGCCAACCAAGGAAAATACTCAGTATCAAACTTACAGGGATTAAAAATAACCCTGAAATGATCTGGACACAAAATTTTAGTGAGGCAAACATCACAAGAAAATCAGATTCAAAACGAAAAGATTTCACAAAAAAATTACATATATGATTCTTAAGAAGCCTTCAGGATAGCTTTCAGAAGCAAATCGACTACCGAGAAGCAAAACCTGAAATAGCAGAAGGTACAAGATGGTAAAATGTGTTTAGCCGTTTTAACTTGGTTAACAACAAATGATCAAGCGAAGGGGGAAAACTTACCAGGGAGTATATGCATGCGACAATTGCATGAAATATGAAGGCGAAGAAGGCTTTGTAATTGGCATGGCCCACACAATTATTCAACCATATGCAATGGTGATCCTTGCATCAAGAGGCAGCACTTTAATACATTATCCAGGAGATCGAAAAAAAAACATGAATGATAATATGGACAAGGCATACCATTCGCAAAACGCATCTATTACATGTACGACAATGGTGAGCTCGGGGAGGCTTATAATGGAAACACTTTTGGCAGTATCTTAATTCACCACCCTGCAGAATAATGCACTTCAGAACCAAGAAGCTCATTCTATCCAGCTTATATATATAAAAAAAAATAATGAAACATCCTGGAGCTTGGCTTTCTTTTGTGGTGGTTTAAATGGGTTCCCATTTTAGTAGAGCTGAGTCAGGTCTACAAATGCAACATTAGTCCATCAGTAGCTCAAATTGGAAATGATACTTTGACATTCTCAATTTGGGATTGCTAGGATATCAGTACAGACAGTAATTGATCATTAAACGTATAGCATGTATACTAAAAGTAGAGATCGCTAGAGAAATGAATCGATCTCAACGACGAAACTGACGAACATACGGAGAAGCTACCATTAAGATACCGATCACCATCTCTAACGAAAAACTCGATTCATAAATGAACACGTGCAACCACGTGTTAAGTCAGTGAGAAAAAGTTAAATCAACACGACAAAAGGGACAAAAGCATCACCATTAGACGGTTGTGGCTTCCCCATCTTCCATATGTCATTTGGGAGAAGTTACTTGATTGATAAACAATAATGTAACAAAATCAATAAAAGATCAGCATTTCATGAGGATTTTCTCTACATATTTACTTTTTATTATCCATCTACTTCTGCCCAGCCAACTAGAATCCATTTATTGTTTCTGAGAAGAATGCAAGATTTGCTGAATGGAACAGAATCTAATGGCATAAACATTAACTGTTAAACTCCTACAAATTAGAAATCAAAATTAATTAATTTATCGCAGCCAATTAACAACTCGTAAATACGACCATTGATAAGCTATTTACCCTGAAGCCACTGATTCAGTGGATTAACAGCTTATTAATTTCATCAAAAGGAAAAATCAAACTCACTCATGAAAGACTAAAATTAAATAAATAAATAAACTACTACACACGCACTAACAGTCTTCTAATTGAAAAAAGAATGTAAATTAAAATAAGAAGAGTGAGATACAAATTCAAAAATAATGAATTGAAATAACAAATGCATCTAAAAAGACAGTATCAATAAACATACATGCAATGCAAGTGTGTGAAAGATTGAAATAACAATTAAATGATGGAAAAAAATAGGGGAACCTTGCGCTTAATCTCATGTATAGGATTATCGGACCCATCGATATCGGGCACGAAGGAGGCGGGGACCCGACCCGGGTCAGTGAAGGCAGCGAGACGGTAGCTGGAGACGCACACGAAGGCTAGCAATGTGAAAACGGTTGCGTTTAACATACCAGGTGAGGACCCGAGTCCAAGCCAGTCATCGATAAAAACCAGCACCGTCGAGAAGTAGACGTAAGTGATGGCCACTATCACGAATGTGACGTGGAATGAGAATCTGCAGCCACGTAGCATTTTA
Organism: Fraxinus nigra; assembly: GCA_903798295.1. Taxonomy (NCBI): domain Eukaryota; kingdom Viridiplantae; phylum Streptophyta; class Magnoliopsida; order Lamiales; family Oleaceae; genus Fraxinus; species Fraxinus nigra. Next base: position 6,048 of record CAIGRH010255248.1, on the reverse strand, counting down.
ACTTCTTAGTATTTTGATTTTCTAAGATAATTTCTGCAGAGGCACCGGCGTTAGGGCTGATTACGACGGAGACTCTGGTGCGAGTTCAGTATGGAGGAGGGAGAAGGGTGGGAGTGGTGGTGAAATGTGGCGGTGAGTTGATCGAGTGACAAGTTACTCGTATGGTTTCTGTTGTCTACTTAAAAATCTATTATTTTTAAACCAAAAATAAGTACTTTGACGGGAAAAAAAATGTCGGTATGGTCACTGAACTTTTACGTGAGTTTCAATTTGGTCATTTGACTTTAATTTGTTTCATTATGCCTATTATGTACATTCCAATTGTACATCTTCCTTGACATTTGATGTGTTGTAAAAAAAAAAAAAAAGTGGAGGAAAAATAGTTTTTTTTTATAAACCGTCAAATGACACTTTTCTATGTGGCAAACTATCAAATACACTAAGCAGAACTGATTTTTGTTTTTGTTAAAGAGTGATGTGACACTTAAGACCAATTTTTTTGATGGCAGCAGAATTATGAGTACAGATAAATAAAAAATAATTGGAGAAATACTAATGTTCTCACTTGGTAATAATAAACAACCAAAAACTAATGACAACTGTTGCGCCACACTAGCCGAGGCCCAATGGCCCAAAAAGTAAAGAAATGGTCGAAGCCCATCTATAATGCCAAGGCGCCATTTGCCGAAGCCCAACATATCTCTGAGGTTCAACATTACCGAAGCACCTATTAACGAAGCACCTCAATGTTGAGGTTCAAGGGAAAGCGGAAACACTAAACAAATTGATAGATTTCCAAAGCTGAAGCACTACTTGTTTAAACCAATGCTCTGAAGCCTATACTTCAAATTGAGGCTCAATAACGTAGAATTTGAAGTTCAACCATGACAAATGATGACCTACGATTGAAGATCTTAAAGTACCTAAGATCTTCTTGGAATGATTGATTGAACAGCCGCAATCAATAGAAAGGGTCAATCGTGTCAACACGGGGCATGTGTTGGCTGCCATTTTCATAACAATTTCGGCTCGAGCCTTTTCAAGTCGAACTGGCCAACCGGATTGACATTCTTAATCCTCTCCCTACTCATGTTCTCCCCCGTCTGTGATGGCCAATTCAGGGGTAGGTGTAGAATAGTAAGAAATTTTCTAGTATTTTGGAATATGTAATTCAGTACTGTCCGTCATTGTTTAATTGACATGTGTATTATTCATTCACGTATGTCTCCCAATTAAGTAGTTGGTCACAACTATTAATACACATGTCAATTAAACGTCCTTGAAAGGAGGTGGCTGAACGGAACGAATTTATTTTTCAAAAAAAATGTTTTCTTTAAATAGATTTTAGCTAGAATTTAACTTTTTAATGGACATACTTTTATGATCAAAGAATAAGACTTGTAGGATAATAAAGTAAATTAAATAGAACTGATTAGTTTATTAAGAAGGAATATAATACATCAGATTGAATGCTAACAAAATCAAAAGATAGACACTTTCATAAATTTATTGAACTGTTTATAACATTAATTACAAAAGATTATCCAATAGTCACTTCACTTTTCAGATTGGCCAAAATAAATGAACAAATGAATCAAGTCAGTGCCAAAACTGGAAAGGGCCTGTTTTTAAGGGGAAAAAAACAATAAAAAAATGGAAAGAGGAGAAAAAACAAAGAAATAATCCCAAGGGCCGGTGAAATTAAAATTTAAGATCATCAGCATTTGGGAAGATCCGACGGTGGAGGAAGGAGCTTTTGATTGGGAAGCTTTCCATCCAAGACAAGCCATGCCAATTTCAAACCCCAGCTTGTGTGCACTTCCAGGTGACAATGCATGAACCATACACCTATTAACACGCGATTGAGGTGATCATAATTATCAAATTGAATCAAGAAATAAAATTCTCCAAAAGGTAGCAAAAACAGGAAATTCCTGTCAAGATTGTGACATTGTTACGTTAATATGAGTGTTAATATGAGTCGCGTACTTTATTTGCATGTTTAGTAACCTAGATTAGACATTATTAGGATCTACTAATTTAATGTTTGCTCGGTTAAAAAGAAACTATTTTTTTCAGCTTATTTGGGCAATATGCACATACCGTCAAAACAAAGTTAAAAAGTTGAACTATTTCATCAAAAAACTTAAAACATATGGAGAAAGATAGTCCTACACTGACCTGGATTATCTGCTAAAAACCGAATTGCAACCCATCCACCTGAGGGCACGCCAACCGTGTTCCTTTCAATTGGATCAACAAGATTGAAGTTTTTAGGGTCCTTGTTAGGATCATAGTTTCCAAATCCTTGTCCAACAACAAAGAAGTTAAAGCCATGCAAATGAAGAGGATGACTCTCAGCACCAAGAATGCTAGTATCCTGCATGATGAGCTCAACACTAGCATTAAACGGCAAAACCATAACTTTTGTCCCATTTCCAACCATGGTATTGTTGGGAGGGATTCCAGTGTAGTTGAACCAGTGGAATGGATTGATTGGAAAATCAGGGCTGTATACACCTTTGGATTGGCCAAAGAAATGGGATTGGAGTAAAGCCGTGTTTGGTTGTACAAAAGATATATTATTAACTGATGCTGCAAATTTGGTCCCATTTGGTCCTTGACATGTCTGATTTTTCTCACAAGGGCTTGTCCCGAGGCCGACTGTGAAAAAGAAACGTTGATCAACTCTGTCAGGGACATTAGCGGGGAACTCCCGACTGGCTAAACTATGCAGTTTTTTCATGAAATTTGTGGCGAAGGACGTGTCATTTAGAGGGGGTAAAGTTGGCTTGAAGAGGGGAAGATTCTTGATGGAGAAGCTAGAATGAGTTGGGGACTCATATTCTAGAATTCCAGCAACTGTGGAGTTGTCAAAAGTGCCTTGTCCAGTAACATATGGTCTAGCATTCATGAGAAAAGTGGCACCTGGAAAACTAGGTTTTGTTGTTAGAAGAACATTTGTGGTTTGTCCAGGGGTAATAAGAATTGTGTCAGTTTCAAAGGGTTTAACATAAATTGCATCAGCTTCAACAACTGTGAGAGTATGGTTTGCAATACTGAAGAAAAGCTCATCATTGAGTGCAGCATTGATCATACGGAGGAGGTAAGTTTTTCCAGGCATAACCTTCAGCTTGAATGTATCTGTCAAGAACAAGCATATGAGATGAAGAAAATGTAATACTCTACAGTATAAAAATAAAAAATTAAAAAATCTTATCCATCGTACTGTCGAGTTAAAATTTGGTTCGGTTTGGTACCTTTTGTGGAGCAGTTGTACAAGGGCCCTGGCAATCCGTTGATAGTATAGGCATCAGAAACATTTGGACCACCACCTGTTTTTAAAGCTTGGCTAATTATGGCCTCAGGATCAGTATTGAACCATTCTCCTGCACGTTACATAGTCACAGACATGTTTAAAATTCAAAGAGAAATGCATGCAACAAGTTTGTTAGCACTATTGAGTCGAGCATTCAAACTTGCAACACGAGCAAGTATTAAGGGTGTTCGATAAAATTGGTGATTACCAAATATGATGGGGACTTCCTTGTAAGGTTTTTGAAATGGATAAGGCACATTATGCTTGGGAAGAATGATTAGAGGACCATAAACAGTTGATCTTAGCCATGAAATATGTGCATGCCACCAAAGGGTTCCCCTTTGGCCAATTATAGTGAAATTGTACACATAATTCTGCCCAGTTTGAATGGGACACTGTGTTATATACGCAGGTCCATCAGCCCATCCACTACGCAGCTGTCGAATTCCATGCCTGTAGTAATACAGTGAAATAAATTTCCCATTCTTTGATTGAAATTAAAGTAAAAGGAAAGTCCCTTGGAGAACATTTGATAAAATTGGGACGAATCTGAGAAGATCACATTGGCCCTATCTCATCTGTGCAATTGCAATTTGCACGCATAAATCAAGAATAAATAGTAGAAGGAAGAAAATGAGCTAAGAGTATTACCAATGGATAGAGATATTGTTGGGAACATGATTTGTGACTTTGATAAGTAGACGGTCACCCTCGCTAGATACAATGCGAGGTCCAGGAAATTGCCCGTTTACAGTGACCATGCTTTTTGTGTGGCACAGTCGTGTCACGCTTTGCATTGTGATCTACAAGAGATCAATTCAAAAAACGCAACAAGAAATGTAAATGTGATATCAACAGGTACACGTACAAGATAGAGGATGCTGTCATGATTAAAACCAGGCTTTTTAGACGTGCTACTGAAAAAAAAAAAGCAACTAAAAAGCTGGCTTTTAAGCATGGACGGATAGACTCATATAGGGGCAAAATCATGTTATAATGACATACATTAAACTCGTAATGCCTGGTTATGCCTTGTGCATGCTGAGGAAGAAGACCCAATGTGATGAAAAATCCCAATAAAGCCAGCAGTAATTGAATTGTATAGACACCCATAATTCTATCTCTCCTCTTATCTCTTCTCAGAAAGAAGGGTTGGGATTGATGACTGAAAATTCAACTTTCAGGCATTGAGGTTTTATAGAGGTATAGATTGGGTGTTTGGTAGATTAGGTGACGAGTATGGAACAAATTAAGGACAACATTAGAAAAAATATATATATATTCTTGGAGAAACTGTAGTTGGAAAACAACATTAGAGTGGTGTCAAAGACAATGTAGTGCTGTTTGTCCCATTGTATTCTGTCAAATCTTTCCTTACTCGTGATGTTTTCTACTTTTGTTCACAAGAAGCTGATTTATGATATTGAACGTAATATGGCAGCTAAAAGGGGCACGTTCCCCTTTCTTTCCTCTCAAATCATTTAGAATTTGCATGAGATGTTAAGTTGGGCTGTTTTTATAGTTTAAAAAGTTAAAATTAACGAGTAATCTTAATCACGTATTTTATGTGACTCATAAATTTTTAATCATATATTTCATCAACTTGTATTAAAATATACTAAAAAACCAAACAAGGGATTAGTCTCTTCGCGTGCAGTTCTAACTAACTATGTTAAAGTTTTTAATATCTTCACAATTTTTATAAACGGTTAGCGATGAGATTTAAATTCAAGATGTTAATGTGTTGATATCACGTTGAATCACATTTAAATGAAAAAATTAAACTACGAGAAAGTGAATACGTTTATTTAGGGTTTGTTTCACAAAGTGTTTGATAAAGTTTTAAATAGATTCTTTGTGTACATAGCCAAACGACTATCTTACGTAGTCTCATATTATAGTTAAAAACGGAAAATAAAAATAAATAACGATCATTAATCTTTAAATTAGTGTTGAAAATGTTATAATTATTAGATGATTTTTATTGTGGGAAGAATCAGTGTAATATGCTTTGGTTTGAATGTACGAAATTCGGGTATGACTACAAGTTCATAGTATGGTATAGAATACCATCATTGTAGTTATACCAACTTTTTCTTGATATAATATCTCCATATATAATTATATTTTATATTTAGGAGAAATTTGTCATCTTTTGGATGGCTATGCTATATGCTTCACAATTTAAAATTTGAAAAATTCTGTAAAATTATATAAGATGTTGAATTGGACATTTATTTTCTTAAAATATTTGATTCATTGACTAAGAGTGTGTTTGGTAGAGATTAAAATCGGATTAAAATTGAAAAATTGATCGTTATTGTTGACTTTTATTAGACGAGTGGGACTCAATAACAACTATATTTTCAATTTTAATTGGATTTTAATCTCTACCAAATACGCCCTAATTTCCTTGACCACTGCTTGACACAAATTCTGTCAAAATACATTCTTTCAAAACTCATTTTCAGAGTATATTTGAGCCACATTATTTTGAAAGAATGTATTCTAGAATAGTAGATTGATGAAGAATGTTTGGTTGAAAAAGAATTAAAAGTTATTGAAGTAACAGAAAATATTATTTTATTAAAAAATATACGGTTGAAAATGAGTAGAAGAATGAAAATGAAAATTTTAATATATACCAAACAAGAGCTAAATCACACATTTTTTAACGTGTCAGAGAAGAAAAAAACCATACACAAGTGTGGGCTTAATGGTTCACATAA
>CAIGRH010255246.1:0-11581 GCA_903798295.1 Fraxinus nigra | reverse complement strand
CAATTTTCAATTATCTAACTTATACTTTCCATTCAACAGTCTCAAGTCTCTTCGGTTCTTAAGCTGATAGAAGGTAAATGGAATGTAAATGGCTGCCGTTTCATAGGAAGTGGAAGATAAATGGCCGCCGTTTCATAGGACCGTTTCATAGAAGAACAATTTCTGTTAATGTGTGCCTCTGTTAATGCCGTTTATGCCTCTGCTAATGCCGTTTAATAGAAGAACAATTTCTGTTAATGCCGTTTCATAGCCACTTATAATATATAGATATGTTGTCAAAAAATAGGAAAAAGTTATGTAAAAATGTGAAAATAATTTTCTTTTTATAATGTGTTATAAAAAACTTATTTCCATCGTGAGGCTTGTTTTATGAGTTAATAACTCAAACCACGGTAAGGATTTTTTTCTATATCTTGTTTTGTTTAATTATGAAGTTACTAAGCTTAAAGTAAATAAATAAATAAAATTAGGAAGTTACTTGAAAGGGGGAATTATTTGTTTCCTTAATTCCAAATGTAGTGCTAAAGTATTTATTTTAAACGTGTTCAATTCTCAAATTAAACAATTAATCTCAAAATCCTAAGAAAACAAATTTGAATTTCTCCACCCACCCCACACCATCACACGGCCATATCACCTATACTCCCCCATATTCACAGACCACTTCCAGGGGCAAAGTCAAGAATTAATGGGCCGGGGGAAAACATTTATAAAATTTATATATAATTAGAAAATTTGTAATATAAAGTTACCTATTTACAATTGTACACGATAATATTTTATATCATAAAATTCATTTATATTATAATCTAGATTTAAATTAATACTAAATTCTTGTTCAATGTTTAGTGTTAAACAATCGACAAGAAAATCATCATTCATTTCGTTACGAATTTCTGTATTCACACGTTTCAGTACTGAAAATACTCGCTCCACCGTCGTTGTTGAAACCGACATTCATTACTAAACAAATCAATTTAGTCAAAATGACGTAACTCTCTGACCTTCTACTTGCAACCAATTCCCGACATAAATCAGAAAGTGTAGGCACTTGAAATCGAGGCTCAGAAATCACATCGTTCTGATAATNATTGTACTCGACGATATTTTATAGCATAAAATTCATCTATAATAGAATTTAGATCTAAATTAATACTAAATTCTCGTTCAATGTTTAGTGTTAAACAATCGGTAAGAAAACCAATATCCATTTTGTTACGAATTTTCGTCTTCACATGCTTCATTGCTGAAAATGCTTGCTCCACTGTCGCTGTTGAAACCGGTAGTGTCAGTACTAAACAAATCAATTTAGTCAAAATGACGTAACTCTCCGACCTTCTACTTGCAACTAATTCCCGACATAAATCAGAAAGTGTAGGCAACTTGAAATCGAACATAAATAAGAAGGTCAATCTTCATCCATATTAAATCTAAGAGCATAAATATCAAAATACTTTAATATCCTATAAATTCCTGTCATTATATCATATGTAATAAGCACGTAGCTCTCATTTTCAAAATTTAACATGGCTAAATTCCCAATTTTCAAACTAACATTTCCTAAATAAATTCCTAAATCCTAAAGCAACTTAGCAAGTCTGCCTTATTAAGTCTTATTCCTTAATCAAATCAAATGGATATACCAAATGCAAATTACCTAGCAATTTGATTTTAGCAACTAGCAGTAGCAACTCTAATTTTTATCAAACAACTTTTCCAAATTTAAGCATTTGGAAGGAGATAAACAACTAAACAAGCCAGCAGCCCTTCAATGGAGTATAAATTGGCTAATGTGGCCTAATTCATGTGAACAAGTGTAAATAATCTAACTAAACATACCTCCTTCAGTCCTTTGTATCGTGTTATACTAGAAATCTAATAAACATGCCAGCTGCCAGCAAGATTGCCAGGCCGCAAATGAAGTACAAGGGTAGATTTTCACCGAAACAAGACATTAAGAAATTACTTAATTGAAACAAGATATTAAACACAAACAGTCAAACACTGAAAGTATGAAACAAGATATTAAAAACCATGCTGATTGCTGAAGGTTCGGGCCGTTCTGCTAAAGGAGAAGGGTGTATTTTCAGTTTTTCACTTACCATTTTTTTATATCGGAATAAATTGAAGCTGTAAAACAGTAACAGACGATGTCAGGCGTCGACAGTCGTCTCTCCACTCTCCGCTGCGAATTGAAGTTTTGAAGTTGAAAGCATCAGGCAAATTTCATAAACCGTGCAAATAATTTGTGAAAGGGTTTGGGAATTAATTATATTACAATTGTGTTGGGTTTTCATTTTTCAAATGGGCAGCTTCAACTGTGGGCTTGAACAGTTGAAAAACGATGTATTAGAATCAAATTTCCTTTATTTTCAATGCAACTGGACTTGGACAACAGTGGGCTATAGCCTAGTGTAGCCCACTGCTGGATCCGCCCATGACTTCCAACACCATCACCACCAATGGAATGCCCAGTGTAGCTCACTGCTGGATTCGCCCACGACTTCCAACACCATCACCACCAATGGAATCATCAACTATCATTGTTGAACCTTATACCTACCAGCACCCTCTATTGCTCCTACACAACCATTGACGCCTCCATTAGCAAACATGCACCACGACAAACTAACGTCATCTTAGAGGTGACAATTGATCTAGCTGAGCCAACTCGATTCGAAGAACCTCGTGTTGGGCTTGTTTTCAAATCTTATGTCTATTTCATCCCTTTGGCTGTTAAGCCGTCCACAAGCCCAAACAAGATGAGCTGACCATGAATCATATCATTTTTATTTCAAAAGAAAAAAAATAACAAAATAAGTCGAAAAAATGAGCAATTTTTAAGAAATTAATAAAAACAAGTAAAAATTGAGGAATAAAATTGAGTCGGCTCGTTTGCTTGTACCATGAGCCCTAATAAGCTGGCTCATGGATCGTACACATGAGCTGGCTCATGCACGAGCTCAAAAGAGCTAGAACGTGGGCTTCCCATTTATTGTTCCTACATCAGCTACTCATTTACCACCACACTTCACTTAAAAAGAATTTGAAAAAAGATGCAAAAAATTGGCGTTCGTTAAAACCATCAACTAATATCCGCACTTCTTTTTGCTAAGATAGACAACGAAGATCGTTCTACAAAATCTTATGGCAGTGGAACACATGGATGGAACACGTAGCAAAAGGGAGAAAGACATAATCTGAGACCATCAATCGTCGTTTGAGATTGAATTTCAACTTTCCTAAGAGATAGTACCTTGAATTAGATGAATAAAATCGTGTTAAAATTCATAAAGAGGAAAACATTAATGGAAATTATAGTGGAGTTAGTAATCCTATCACTATGGTTGTATCAAAAGTAATATCAATTCGATCAGGATAAGATAGTTACTATGCAACACATTTTCATAAGTCTTTAATACATACTACATCAATGTTGACGAAAAAAATGATGGGATACTTCTTCATCAACTTTTGGTCTTAAGACTATTAGATTAGCCTGAAAAAGAGAATAAATCTAGCCAACTTCAGGGATGAAACGGTTGAAAATTCTACAATGCCAAAGTTAGCAATGTTAAGACGAGTCAGAACTAATTTGAGTATATTGGTGTTGTGTAAAAATTTTGTACACTATTAATTGCCATGCAACCATTTTTATCGAGTGAATGATGAATTTTCGTCGTCCAATCCTTTCAATCGACTATGACATGTGTTGGGACTTAATCCACTCAAGTTCTTTCGTAGGTTCTCAATGGTCCATTTGAGCGGTGAAACAAAGTAATCATGACCTATATTATAGTTTCCAAGTCTTGGTTTCAATGTTATGAACACTAATTGAAGCAAGCTCAGAGCACAACTCTCTCCCATAGCTCAACATTTATTGTGTTATAAGGATGACCTTTCTCTTTCTTAAGTTAAACCATATCATATTGCCTCGCCTGAACCAAAACTTTTTAGCTTTTTGGAGCCTTTGTCTTTGTGGCCTGTAAACTTTTTATCGCGTCTGGAAAATTCAATCTTCTGGTAGTCATTGTTTAGTGGCTTACAATTTTTACGTTCTCTTCAAAATGGGATTTATCATGTATAAAGCGACATCACTTAACACCATGAGTTTTTCTGATCTAATGGCTTTAGTCACTTTATTTTTCTTCTTATATCCTTTATTTTCTTTTCTTTCATTTTTCATAATTGGGACATTAGGGTTTCCACATTTTCTGTTTTACAATTTTCTATTTGAGTTACTACAATATTACTTGTGATTTAATAGATTCCTCTAGGGGTGTCCAAGAGTTCCGAACCGAACCCGAATCGAATCAAAACGAACTGAGCGATTTTTCATAAGTTAAATACCCGAACGGGTACCCGAATCGAGAACCGATGGATTTGGGTCGGGTCTCGGGTCTAGGCCAAGAACCGAAACTAAATAATTTTTTTTTAAAAATTTTTTATTGAATTAATTAAATTATTTTATTTTTTCTAAATAAATTAACAAATTAATTAAATAAATCAGATCGTTTCATAATTTAATTTTAAAGTTCATTAGCCCAAATGAATTATTGATAAGGATCACCCGACATTTTAATATTAATATCTATTTTTTGGTATTTGTATGCATTGAATTAATATTATTCGACAGCTAGTTATTTATATATTTTTGAATTGAGCTACGTTAATTTGTAAAAATTATGAATGAAATGTCATTAGTTATATTTATGTAGTGTTGCTGTAAATGTTAAAAAAATTAATTATGGTACGGAATGAATCCAAACGGTTCCATAATTATATTTGGATTCGATGGTTTCATTTATTAAATACCCGAAAATTTTGGAACCGAATCGACCCACGGGCAATCTTAGATTCCTCTATAGAAAATGTTATTGTATCCACCGGTTAATCTGGACCCTCTCACTAGAGAAATGACACCTGACAATATAGGTTTAGATAAGCCTAGTATCATTTTATGGAAAAATTCATGTGTACAGTCATTAGTTAGTGTGCCCGACACTAATGTTAATGAGATGTAAATTACACCCCACTAATGACTGTACATGTAGCATCCCTCTCATTTTATTTAGTCACCAAAATCATAAATAAGAGCATCTATAGGATATTAGAATATCTCGATTTGAGTGTATATAACCTTTCTCTAGATCTCTATATACATGAAAATTATCTCATTACATATGTGATGATCTTAAATTATATTCTATCTAGACAATCATACCATAAAGAAATCAATCAAGTAACTGCACAATGTTGCCTTGTATAGGGAGTCCATCGCATTATTGGTAGGAGACAAACACATTTCTTTTCCTATGGATTGAACAAAGGAGATCACGAGTTTTTATTTAAATAAATACTCTCTTCCATTCAATATTTTAAAATGATGAATTATAATTTTAAAAGATTACCAACTACTGATATTAATCAAATTAACATGCACAATATAATCATTAAGAATTTCTCATCTAGAAAAAAATAATCTAAATTAATATTAAGAATTTGGTACTTTAAATATTCAAATCTTCTATGATATTCTCTAAAGTAAAGACCACACTGACGTATAGGCACATTTTTTTTTTAATTAAATCAAGAAAATAATTTCGGACATACAGATGAAGAAAAGAAAAAAAATACTTTTTTTTTCTCTATCTAAATTCATCCATTATTATGGAATAATCAATATATTGAGATTCTGGTTCCATCTAATATCAATTTATAGAGATAAAGAATTCAAATCTGTATGCAATGAGAGTTCTAAGTGAAGTCCAATTCAAATATAAAGTTCAATTAAACATCAAATGCAATTAGTTCAAAACTTATTTAATTATAAGTGTAGCCATAGAACTTCAATTACAAATATAATTAAAGTTTACAACTTTCATAAAAAATATAATTGAGTCCAAGTTTTTATAGTAATTACAATTAAGTCCATTTTTTTAATAATAATTGCTATTAAATTCTAATACTTTATAGAGCTACCATAAGATCTTATTGGACATATATTATTTGTACTCCTATAATTAGAATATGTCTAGTCGATCCTAAAGCATCCACTTTAATTATTAGTTTTTATTTTTGTCACTAAATATAAAAGACTGCAGACTTGTGAGTTTTTCTTAACCGATTTTGCTCCATTTTGGTTGGCACCCTTTATGAGGGGTTAAAAAATCAGTATTTGATAATATTTTGGGTATCGATTTTGGATGATTTAAGAAAACCCAAAATCGGTGTAATGTCATTTTGAGGGATTCTCTCAACCCATAAAATTGACAAATTTTGACCGTTTCTCATACTCTCATTTAATTTTACCATTTATGAAGTAATTATTTCCAACCAAAATATTTTGTTCAAGACAAACTTATAAACAAAAATATATAAACTAAAAAATTATTTATAAGAAAAAAATTATATTATAATTAAAGATTACCTAGAAGTAAAGTATTACTCATTAAGATAAAAAATCATTTTTGTGTAAAAATTCGTTTATAAAGTAAAAATACTACTAATAAGACAAAAAATCACTTATAAAATATAAAAAATTATTTATGTGCAAAAAATTCAATTGTGTAAAAATTATTTAAAAGTGCAAAATTAATTTATAATTGTAAAGTTTATTTGTAAGTAAAAAATATTCACTTAAAATTTTAAATAAATATTTAACCTTCTAAGTTAAATATCAATTTATATGTAAAAAAATTATTTATAAGTAAAATACCACTTATGAATAAAAATATTTCATAAAAAATTTATAAACTAAAAATTTAACTAAGGGACATATATGTAATTTCATTTTTAAGAAATTAGAATATGTATATAATAAGCTCTCAAGCATGAGTTGGAATGTTTTAAAAATTGCTACAAAAGTCACTAAAAATCGTTTTGCTCAAAAATGTTTAAAATCGGTACTTTAAAAAGCACTCATAATCGATACCCTAAAATTCCCAAGCAAGCCCTCGGAATACATAAGTTAACATAAGCCAATAAAAATATGTAATACTTTTCTATGACATACCGTACATTTATTTTAGCATTGTTTGAATCAATAACTATGTATAGACAAAAATGACCGCTTTATCACTCTAATTATTCTAGTAACTTAAGTTTCATTTGTTCAACAGTCATTTGAACAAATGGCTAATTTCGAAGTTTAGAACCCGTTTGGTACGGCTTAAAATCCAATTAAAATTAAAAATATGATCGTTATTGGGTCCCACCCGTCTAATAAAAGTCAACAATAACGGCTATATTTTTAATTTTAATCTCTATCAAACACCCTCTTAATTGTGACTAGACACTGAACTCAAGGTTTAACTATTTAACAGAAATATTTATATAACTACTCGACCTTTTTCAGGGCGACAATTTCCAATGCAAATTCACGTTCGCTACCCTTGTTTTTAGGTTTCCAACTTATGAAGACATCTAATCAAACAAATTGATCTCACCCACTCTTAAATCAAAGAACCTTTAAACTCACAAAGGGATTTGGATGAAATACTTTACAGTAAATTGAATTAAACCCAACACATGAAATTTTAATACACTTCAAATGTATTAGTGTCACATTTAAGTTTTTCTACTATAAGAATAAGTCGCAAACCCGAATAGTAAATCAGTTCAGTACTTTTTATTTATGATCAAAATATAAGTTATATCACTCTACTTTTTCAAATAAGTACACAACTTATATTATCATAAGTGGTCATAGACAACAATACAACAATACAAAATGAATCAAAAATCACAATTTGTTTATTATCAAAATTTTATTTTAAATTAGCAAAACAATATTATACGGGCACATAACTCAACATTGACGTATCGTTCAATCTTCCCCACAAATCCAGAAACTATCTTGTGTATCCACATGGTCGAGTCTAGGGCATCATTTTGATTATACTTGCTGGGACTTAGTTTCCATTCCAAAAGGTTAATTCACGACCATCTCCATGCATAGCTGACTTGAGCCTTTTGTTCTAACTTTGTGACTTTGTCAACAGTACTATTATTATAATGTGCGTAATAGGTAATATCTACTTATTAATGATCTAACATAATGGCATATGCTTTAATTTTGCAGTTTTTTTGAAGTTGTATCAGTTGAGAGTGCCTTGGGAAACTTGATTGCCAAAGAGAAGCAAGCACTGCACTCCTTTTCAAAAACAGATACATGGATGCTAAATTAATCCAGTGGAAGGATAGTTCAGCACTGCAACTTGATTGCTTTCAGGTTGACATTTTTTTAGATTGCCGAACCATTGAGAGAATTCATTGTGAAAAATTACATAACACAGAGTATCTCATTGACTCAAAATAAAATGTTACAACATTGTGCATTTACATCTTTCTAACCAAGCTTGGCAAGAACATTATTCAGAGTGGAAACGGTTTCAGCATAGTACTTTTCTGCCTCTGGGCTGCTCTTGATCTTTGCTGCATGGTCCAGCTGATAAAAATGAACACAATTTTGTCAGAATCCAGTTTCATACGTGTCATTTAAAGATTTTAAGAAAGAAAAGGATGGAATTAATAGGGCTCACATTGCCAATGTCTTGGAAGAGCTTTCCTGTGAGCTCCTTAAGGGCTTTCTTCTCGTCTTTGGGCTTAGCGGAAATCACAGTGTTGAGGTCATATCGGAGGTATTCTGCCCTTGAGCGCAGGTCATTTTGGACATAAGGCCATGCCTTCTTCTCTATAAGTGCCTTCACGTTGAGAATGTCTTTGGCAGATTCCTTTGCCCTCAATGCCGCCTGATCTGGTGGCAATGGTTGGAGGAAAAACCTGGACTTCAGGGGCAAGTCAAGGTCTCTTGGCTCGTCAGAGTTCAAAGTTCCAGCTGCCAAGACAGAATTACCAAGAAGGGTAAGTAGTAGATGCAGCAAAAGTGTGAACACTAGATTATTTAAATGAATACTGAGAATTTGACATATTGAGAAAGTCTCAGAAGAAAACTTTTAACTTCAATCTGACATGCCAACACTGATCAACATAGAAAACAATGAAAACATAGAAAAGAGCATTTGACCCCCAAAATGATGCAATACGGCCAAATTCCCAATAGCTCTAAGGTTTTGCCTACAAAGTTTGTACAAATGCTTGTTCTCGAAAAAAGTTGTATTATTTGTCAGAATCCCACACCAGAATCCATGAGTTCCCTATCCGCACATATTGAATTATAGTCTAATGTCAAATGCTGGAACAATGCAATATTGAGCCGACTGTAGCAATTAATAAATTTAAAATTCACAGTTTTGACCATTCCAATTTGAACTTAATGCCTAGGCCCAAAAATACTCGATCTGATCCCAGCCAGAACAATCAGTAATATATATACAATACTTACGCAGTCCACCGGAGGGGGGTGGTGGTCCTCCAACCTTGATGGACTTGGCTTCAGCTAGTACGGCTTGAACAAAAGAACCTGTAGCAATCCCAGCTGCAACAAGTCCCAACATGGCACGGCGGCTGGTTTCTGTCTCAGCTGACCCTTTCTGGGCTCTAATGCTGAAATTTGGTCTGGCCAGAGCAATCTTGCTGCTGGTAGCTGCGGTAAAGCGGCCTGAGCCACTAAGCTGAAGGCTGCCTTCCATGACAGCTTGAGAAGAGCCTAGCAATCCAGCCATTGAAGCCATTCCTTGACCTACTTAGTTTTGTCTATAGAAAATTTTTCGGAAACTATTTTAGGCAAAGTAATGGATGGGGTGATGATTTTCTATATGATTATGTGATGCAGAGTGAATACATAGATAGAGCCCACCTTATCTGTGTTTGGATATGCCCACAGCCAATCAAACTTTTTGAGTTCTTGAAATGTAGGATTAGGTTCTGTTTCCTGCAATAGTATTGCGACACGTGGAATAGAAAGATTTCCATCTCAGCATTTTGGAATTTCATCCCCCATTGTCCATTGATGGTTAAGGCCTGAAGGCTGAAGTATTATCTAAAATGATAAGATTTTTTTTCAATATGCCGTTATCAGTATTTGTATATTAACTCATTAATCTTCTTTGGAGTCAAACGGATTTACCTAGGGTCGATTTAACTTAGGGGTGACAATGCGGCTAGGCCATAATTACCCACGAGATGAGTTTTGACTCACGAGCTCGTTTAAATTTTTTTTTTTTTAAAAATAATAAATAAATCCTCCTCCTTTATCTGGACTTGGGATCGACTACTTAATTTTCGAGTTATCGGAGTTAAAAAATTGTACACGAACAATTTGTTACGTGTACAATTTTTGTAAAAAAAAAAAATTAAAAATAGTATTATAAAATAACAAGCTTCTTTTCCTTACCTCTCCGTTGCGTCCAGTCTTCACTCATGGTACTCAAGCTTCTCCATTTCCCTGGTGAAATCACTGAAGAACATGTTGTCCATGGCACATTTGTTCACAATTTGTACAGTTCAAGGAAATGGTGTACACAAAGGGAAAGCCATGTGCAATGAAAAATGAAAACACGGATTGGGAGGTGTGTTTCTCCTTATTTAACTATCCTCAAAAAACGAAATAAGCAAACTTTCATGGTTAAGTGACAAACGAAAATTTTAGGGTCGATTTAACTTGGATTTAGTCCACTTAGTGACAAATGAAAAATTTAAGGTTGATTTAACATGGATTTAGTCCACTTAATTCAGAGTAGTACGAAATGAGAGAGAATAAAAACTAGTAATTTTTACATATTCACGGTATTCAATTTCCAGTTGGTCGAGATGATGATCCTAAAATGAGCAAGTTTATTAACTCAAGTTTATTTATTCATTTTTTTCATGAAGAAATGTAAATTTATTTTTATTTTTTTTGTTGCACTAAAAATTTGTTTTTAGTAAGTCTATAATGAACATTTAGTTTATTTAATTTTTTTTAAAAGAAGCCATTTTTTTTAATATATTATTGGCCTTCAAAATTTGAAATAAAGGCCTTTTACAAGAAAATTACCCTTTCTTCTATTGCTTAATCTTAATCTCACTTATGATGATGATGATGAACAATCAGAATCAATTAATTCAATCTAGCCGTGTCCAAACTTCAGGCACACTTCAAATGAAAAGAAAGATTAAATTGGAAGACAAGAACCTTACAGAAAAACAGGAGTCGTCAAGGTGGAATCGAAGGAGTAATGTGAATCCATGTTAAATCATTACCGGATTTCAGTATAAGAATCTGGATTATATCTTATTTGTTTTACTTCTTCTTGGAATTTGTTTCTGTACAACAATTGATGCTGACAATGAGATTAATATTTTTAATTACTAGGGATGTAGATGTTTAAGTACTCATTCTACTAACTACTGTATTTATGAATTCTCAACTGCCTTTCCAAATGATAATCTCTACAGGGGCGGAGCTAGCACTCGGCGAGCCATATCGACCACCGCAAGTGTTGGCTCCACCTTAAACATTTTTTTTCCATATATTAAGAGGTCGCTCCTAGTTTATGAAGATTCTTATCTAGTGAATGTCAATGAAAAACACGCTGTTAACAATTTAATTTGGTTTTGACAATTATTTTCATATCTGTAATAGTTCAAAAAGAAGGCACGGCTACAAATTGTTCAAGAATAGTGGTGTTGAGTTTCT